>JAUELO010405956.1:0-14297 GCA_032357855.1 Amphibolips quercusostensackenii | reverse complement strand
AGAACTACGTTCTAATCGGTGCGATTTCTTTCTGTCATATTAATATGAAGGGCAATACCGTATAAGAATTTAGACCAATACACTGTCTTTAATACACTATCTTCAATTTCCTGTGTTCCACTTTACCTTGTCTGATTTGGTAAAAATATTATTTAGTAATTTATTAGAGGGCAAATTCCCTTGGATTGCAGCCCTTTTTTTTAGAGTAACTCTTTAATTAATTATTTCATTTTAAGTGCAATCATTGGACTTTTTCTTTATTGGATTATCATCATTGACTTATTGATCTGATGTAATAATTTTTGGGTGTGTCTTTCCTATTTCGTTTTAAACTGTTTTCCCCATATATTATTTGTACCATTCCTTGTAGTCATACCTTTTCTGAATTTTTTATGATTTCATATTGTTATTCATATTGCTAACTTTTTATTTTGTCAACACTTACATTTTTTTAATATTCTTAATTGTTTCTATATATTATTTTGACTTATTACATTCTCCATTTATTTTTTCAGTTGAATATATTTATTACTTTGGTTGAAAATTCATCTCTTCTGGTAGAAGTTTCACTTCCTCGGTTCGTAATACAACTGCTTTTAGTAAATAGTGAATTTTCCTTGCATAAAATATTGTTACAATAAATTAATATTTTAACTACCTGCTGAATTGCCTAATCTGGTGTTTTTGAAATAAAACAAACACATGAAATTCTGAACTTTTATTATTATAAAATTATTCAAATTTTCGCCTTTACTGCTAGAAACTTTAAAGTTTAAAATAATTAAAGATACGCATCAAAACTTTAATTTTAAAGGACTGAAATCTGAAAAATCACCCACCGTCTGCAGCCGGATTTTCATCAGAAACGCTCGAATTCGACTTAGAATTCGTTCAGAAAAGTAAAGAACTGCAAAATAAACTCGTAAGCGCAGCTGTTGACCGACAGAGAAGTTTTTTTGATTAATGCACATAGCGAATTACTGTTTCAGCACCAGCAATGAAGTTCTCAGAGCTAGAAGATAAGAAATTTTTTTTAATTAACCTAAAGATAAACTGCAAAAATTTAAAATAAAATTTTAAGCGTTTGGATTTTATAGGTACAGATAGATTGTTTAGAAAACTCACATTACTACTGAGATCTTGCTGCAAATATTGTTATGAACTGAATGTGCAATGCTTCGATAATCTGCTTCCGAATTGCAGAATCTTCGGACCAAGCTTAGCGACAATTCAAACATCCTGCCATCATCTCGGCACCGCCGGGATTTCTCGATACAATATTCCCTCCTATTAAAGTCTAAGTACTCCTTAAGATAGTATTCTTCTAATTGATTAATTGGATTACTGTATAAACCTTGTATGTGGCAAACTGATTTGTACATATTTGAAGTAAGAATATCGCCAATAGGTTCCCGTACATATATGATGTTTGGAGGTTGACCCAAACTGTTGCCAGAGTAACCTGTTAATGATAAAATTTTTGCAAAAGTAATAAAATCCTTTTTTTTATACTTAAAAGTTTTTTAAAATAATTTTTAAACTTTATGATAGAAAGAGATATGTAGAGAAAATGCATCCTATTCTATCTCTGTCAATATAAATTTTAGTCTATCTTTCTTAATTTTACCTTTCCCATCTCTTCGTATCATACATCTATCAACATTTATCTTTTTCGATCTCCATATCTACCTTAATTTACCTAGTAATCAATATCTTAATTAGATTATATCTTATGTTTTGTTTTAGGAGTGCCTCTGTATGATGAATCTTGCTACTATGCAATCGTCATTGAGAAAAAAATAGTTTTATGATCAAACTGCGTGATTCGCAGTGTCCTGTTTCTGATTCTAGCCTATTACGTGTATGGATACAATTACTTGGCGGGAAAATGTTTTTCACTGTAATTAATTTAACGGTAAGTTGATCATTTTCTAATAAGTGATAGTTAATTGATTATTACTTTATTTTTGAATTTGGCCTCAAAGTTTCTATTGCTTTTATACTATTTGGTTCTGTAATAGGAAAGGAAATAAAGTACCCGAAGTTTGGGGTAATGTCCTAATTTATTTTCTAGTATCTCCATTATGATGATCAAGCTAAAAAATTCGTGTAGGCATTGCTCATATTATTAAAATTAGTTAAGTTAAGACTAAACTACTTGGTGAGCAATTAGGTCCTATTTTGTTAAAGTGAAATTTTATTAATCTAGTTTATAATTCATCCAATTTATATTATAACCTAATCAAAGTTTTTCTCGGATTTCTTACAGTATGATTTTGGTCATGAATCCAGATAAAAGGCACATGTAAAAGAAGAAGGGCTTGAAGACGGATGAATATTTAAAAGCAGGAATATAAATAGATAATATTGTGAATTTGCTTGGATGATCATATGATAATAAATTTCACAAGCGTCGATAAAATTTATGACTATAAATTGAGAAAAAAAAGTTTCCCTTTTATTCCTCACGGAATTTTCCCAAAAATCATGTGAAACTAATATACACTGAAATTCAGAAATATTTCCTATTCCGCAATAGGACAAATTCACTAACTTTTTCATAAAATCTCACAAAATTTAGAGAATTTCTTCTACTATGCCTGAGAAAAAGTTTTTTCTGTTTTAAATAAAATTTCACAAAACCTAGCTACATTGTTGAAAATTTATTTTTTTGGTTTATGAATCATCATTTTAGTTGAAAATCCTGTTATTAAAACTTCAATATTTTGTTGGCATTTTTTTCTTGTGAACTAATTTTTTGTGCTGAACATGCAACTATTTCATGTATAGCTTATCATTAAGTATCTTTAGTTTCAAATTCAACTATGCGGTAATTCATTTGTTAAGTTGGAAAATTTTTTCGTTGCTTAAGTATTCATTATTTTATTGAAAAATTATTTTTTTTTAAATAAAAATATAATCATTTTGTTAATTTTTTCTCATTTAAAATAAGCTTTGGACACTGAGAATTTAACTATAACGCGTTTGATTTAACGTACATATTTTTAAGTTAAAAATCCATCTATTTGGTTTAAAATTTCTCTGTCTTGTAGAAAATTAATCTTTTTAGGATGAAAATTTCTTTACAAATCCAAATTTGGTCAAAAATTCAAGTATTAGTTTAAAATTCATATTTTTTAATAAAGATTTATTGTTATAGTAAAAACTCAACTTCTTTGCCTAAAACTTAACTATTTTGTGAAAAATTGTTTGAATTTTAGTTAAAAATAAGTTTTTTTAATCTGACAATTTAACTATTCCATGGGATGTTTAACGTTTATATTCTCAGTTGATAATTCAGCTATCTGGTTTTTAATTTCTGTGTTTAAATAAAAATTAATCTCTTGGTTTTTCACTTTACTGTTTCAACTTAAAAATTATATCTTTCATCAAAAATCTAACAATAAGTGTAAAAATTTCTTTAGAAATTTAAAATTTTAAGATTTGAAAATTTCTAAGTTTCGTTAAAACCGATCATTTTTGGTAGATAAGTAATCTCTTTGGTTGAAAATTCATTTATTTAGTTAAAAATTTGTTTTATTATTGAGAAAAACACTTTTTTGAACTGAAAATGAAACTATTTCATTTTTAGATTAAAAATTGATCTTTTCTTGATAAAAACTTAATGGTTGCAAATTCAACTATTTTGTTAAAAATTCATCTTTTTTGTTAAAAATCTTTCTTTTCTTAGTAGAAAATTAATTTTTTGGTTTAAAAATTTTATTATTCAGATAAGAATCTATCTCAAAATTTGAAAATTTAATTATATGGTTAAAAATCTATTTATTTATTTAAAAAATTGCCGTTTTAGCTAAAAATTCGTTAGTGTGGTCAAAAATATGACTAAAAAAAAAAAATTAATTTTGTTGTTGCTTAAAATGAATTTTTTTTAATAAAAGTAAAGCCATTTTATTTTTACAATAAAATTAACATATTTTTAGTTAAAAGTTTTGACATTTAATTATATGATAGATGTTGCATTTCAGCCATTTATTCAAACAATATGAATTTTGTTTAACAAAAAATATGTAACATTATGAATCCGGAAAGTGTGAGGTAGCAAATAAAAATTACTTTTGTTATTGTTAAAAATGGTTTGATACAATTCTGCTGAAAAAAGATTCTCTTTATCACTTCGCTGTTAGACAGAATTTTCTTTTCAGAAAAAAATTTATTTATTCATTTGATTTCAGTCTGGAAGAGACGCTAATTTTTTTCTGTTATTTAAAGACATACCTCAAATCGATAGTGTTAATTTCTAATTTTCAGAGTGTAAGAAAGATTTTTCACTATTTGGATGTTACCATCTCTGATGATGATACAGATTCCTTGTAATGGTTTAATGCTTTTAATTCCGAGAAAACTATTTTTTTCGTAATTACTCTTCTGACACGTATTTTAAATCAGAAATGGCATTAAATCACTATTTTTCCAAAAAGAGAAAGCTATTTTATGTAGAAAACCATTATGGAAATAAAAAACACGGTTGTTATTTCTGTCATCGTGCCCCTCACCGGCACCATACCCCACACTCATCTACTTATTTTATAGAAAACTCGTCATATTTAAAACAAGATTTTTTGTGTGTAACTTATTAAAGTAGCCGTCCCATTACTAAATTTCAGCTTGTCTGGTATCAGTTTACTTAGCTCATATTTTTTACCTCTTTACGTGGAAAGCTCAAGCATAATCTCTTACTCTATGCTAAATCCCATGCAAGTGAGCAAGCTGATAGAGCATTCCCTCACGGGGAATACCAAATAAAGCATGGGAAAAATTTGCAGCTTTTGTGCTTTTGGTTATTTAAGAAGGTCGTTGGCTTCCGGACTATGAAGGAATATGAGAAAATGTGGTATGGTATAACATCAAAAAAACTGATCAGTAAATTCTGACACGCGTATAAAGTACGGATAAGATAAGGAACAAAAAATATGTCTTTTTGGATTTGGGAAATGAAGAAGATGGGAAAAATCGGAAAATTATTAATTTTTTCAGCAATAAGTCTAAATGTATATGATTCGTACTCACAAAAAATAAAGAAGCACAACAGAGGAATTGACATATTTCTTTGTTATTGTTTTTTTTTTTAGTAAAAGCAAAGATTACTTCGTAGATAGATCAAAACAACTTTTTTTCCTGAGAATTAATTTTTTTATTTTGGAAGCGTTTTTATACGTGCTTAAGATCACTTGTTAGATAAAAAAGCCTATCTCAATTTTTGATCATATTATAAAACTTTATATCACTCAGGAATATAAATTAAATGTGTTGACTATAAAAGAGATATTTTTTCCCTCAGAATTCATGGAATTAAAGTTCGCATAAATACTTCACACATTTTTATAACAATGATCACGAAAAACAATGTTATCTCGTTAATTTTGACATATACTCAGATAAGATAACAAAAACTCTGCTTGATTAGGTCTTTACATTTTTATTTAAAAATTTTTTTATGTGCTGTAATTTTCCAAATCCTTTTAGGAAATACAGTGAAATCTCAATAATTCGAAGTGCTTCAGGACGGAAAAACTTTGAATTATCGAAAATAATAATATAAGCGTACATGAAACGTTTTTGCGTTTATATTAATATATATAGGAGGATAAGAATCAGGGAAAGGAAAAATGTGATTATATGTCATTAGATTAATGTCTATTATGAAGTAGAATTAAATAAACAAGAAGTTATCCAAAGTAAAATAAATCTAGTGGCCCTAAAAAGGGCCGTTTGGTATGCTGCAAGTGACAAATTAATTAATAAATTCAGTAATTTTCTCCTGCTCGATGCAACTTCTTTCCTTACAAAGGCTTTCCATTAAGTCTATAGCAGCGAAAACAGTGTCTGGTACATTACTTTGTTTAGAAACAAACCATCGATCAATTGCTAAACCAAATGGAGCATCTCTGAATTTCGTTGGTGGTGTTAGATCCTGATGTTCTAAATCATTCTCGTCATCAGATTTGAAAAGGTTCTTCTTTTTTGACACTCTCCAATATCTCACTGCCTGTAGGTTGATTTGAAATAATTAATTTACCATGTCCACAAAATCTTTAAAATTGACATCTGTGATTCCATTTTTCTTTGTAGATCAATCCACTCTTTAGAAGAACCATTCGCAGAATGTTAAGCCTGTTTGTCTATGGCAGCAGTTTTAACCTCAGCTTTCACGAAACCATCCTTTCAATAGCAATCCGCAATTGTTTTTCTTCTGACGTCTCCTCAAGCTGTGTTCAAGTCGAAAATGGAATTAAACTAATTTAAATCATGCACTACAATCTTCTCATACGAAGCCTTGAGCAATCTTCTTATTGATTTCTTTTGATAATTAACTTCAAGGTTCTTGATGATTCCTTGATCTATGAGTTGCAATTTAAAATTTGAATTCGGTGGTCAGTAAACAACCTTCACAAGTTTCAGTGTTTGAATCAAGACTTTCGGATGGGCTAGACAATTATCCACAAATAGAAGAACTTTCCGATTTTTTCTTTGGAACTTGCAATCAATTTTATAAAGCCAGTCTCTATAAACTGAACTAGTCATCCGAAATGTGGTATTGTTTTAGTAAAGCACTAGTGAAGCCTTGATTTTTTTGAAACATCGTGGATTTTTTTGATTTGCCTATTTCCAATAACTTTAGTTTTTCTGTACCAGACATAGTAGCGCAGACCATAACAGTAACATGATCTTTGCTCTTCTTTCAACCACGACAAGTATCTTTCTCGAATGTCAAAGTTTTATTCGGTTAACAATTTTAAAAAAAGTTTTGTTTCATCTGCATTAAAAATATCTGTTATTGCATCTATTTTTATCAAACTAGGCAAAATTTTAGTTAGGAACTTTTCACAGGCCTTCTCCGAAACAGAAACACTTTTGTCACCTAATGTCTTGTACACAATTCCATTTCAATTTATGAACTTTTCTAGCCACA
This sequence comes from Amphibolips quercusostensackenii, assembly GCA_032357855.1. NCBI lineage: Eukaryota > Metazoa > Arthropoda > Insecta > Hymenoptera > Cynipidae > Amphibolips > Amphibolips quercusostensackenii. Next base: position 7,366 of record JAUELO010405956.1, on the reverse strand, counting down.
CAAAACTAGCATTAAAATCATTATGTCCCAAGTGAGCTGCACAAAATTCAGCTTTCTCTTCACCCATAGGACCAGGTAAGGAAATATTCTGGTTTCAAGAAGATTTTTTCCATTCCATTATCGATGTTTCCAACAGTGAAAAGTAATATGTCTTCATTCGCCTTTGACCCGGTTGGAAACATGAATGATCGTCACTAGCCAAAATCTTCTGCTTGTTCCTAATAATAGAAGTTAAAGTGTTGGCAGGTATTTCGAAATCAGCAGCAATGTCCTTCTTCCTTTCAACTCCTTTTCTGACACATTAAATGAGTTTCACTTTCTCAATCTGAAATAGTGTTTTATACTTTCTTTTCTTTATAGTTTTAGAAGTGTTGACGTCTGTGTCCTATTCAAGACCTAACTACATGATTACCCAGCCTTCATTCAATTAGCAGCTCCACTCTTGTTACACGCGCCATTGGACGATCAGAAGATCATTAAAATGATTTCTGAAGAACTTCCAAGTTTTTTAGCATTTTGAAAAAATTTTGGATAGAATAAAAAGGTTTAAATTCCTTCACTAGAATTTTAGACAGATTCAAAGACTGCACAAAGATTTCAATGATTTCTCAAGGATTTCAATAAGTTCACAAATATTACCTAATATTTGAAAAATCTTTCGCAAATATTTGCATATATTTCAGAAAAATAACAATGATTTTCTAAATATTTAAAATATTTTACTAAGTTTTATATATTTTACAAAGATTTAAATGATGTTCTTAGGGTTTCAAAGTTTTAAATATTTCGCGAAGATTTTGGATAGATTAGGAAAATTTTAAAAATATTTCAATTATTTTATAAATGTTTCAAATAGGTTACAAAGAGTGCAAAAAGATTTAAATGATTTCCAATAGATTTCAATAATTTCTCAAATATTATTAAGTAGTTTACAAAAATCAAATATGTCAAACGTCTAGCAAAGATTCCACAAAGATTTCTAATAGTTCGCAAAGATTTTGAATATATTACAAGGATTGCACTAAGATTTTAATAATTTTCCAAAAATGTAAATACTTTTTTAAAAATGTCTCAGATTTTGAATATTTTACAAAAATTTTGGATAGATTTGAAATAATTCACAAAGATTATAATTATTTCACGAAAATTTTAAATAGTTTTTGAAAACTGCAGAAAGATTTCAATGATTTTCATAATTTTGCAAATATTATCAAATATTTTTAATGTTTAGCAAAGATTTCACAAAGATTCGTAATATTTCGCAAACATTTTTAAAAAGATTTCAAAGATTGCACAAAGATTTCCATGATATTTCAAAGAGTTTGATTAGGTCACAGATATAAGAAATATTGAAAAAATATTTTCAAAATTTTGCAAATATTTTCAAAATTTTTCAAATATTTTCAAAATTTTGCAAATATTTTCAAATATTTCAGAAAGATTACAATAAGTTTCTGAAAATTTCGAACATTTTAGGTTTTAAATATTTCGCAAAGTTTTCAAATAAATTCAAAAGATTTTACAAAACTGTTTTTGGAAACTGGTGTTATTACTTTTTAACAAATTTTCTACAGTTCAAAAAGTACACATTAGAAGAAGTTACAGTAATTTTTCATAGTGAAAATATCGATAAGCAATTTAGTTATAGTTGATCTGATAAAGGTACAAAAAAAGTGCTTTGCGGTGCGCATCCTAACTTAAGACTGGGTCATCAGAAACATTAAATACAACGATATTAGCTAAAAAACGATATTCTCTTGAACTTAAATAAAGAATTACTTTAGAATTTTAATTTTTAAGAAAATGGCGCATGTGTTAAAACAACATTTAGATTTTCTCTTGATTTAGACTGTTTTCGGTAGACTGGATGGTTAGGTTTGTATAGTGTGAGGAGTAGCGGGAGAAAGCCGGTGCAGCCGAGTTTTGGCGACAGGGAGGGATAGACAGAGAAAAGCGCAGAAGAAGGTACAGTGGCAGGGTGAGGTAGCGCAGTGGCTATACAACTTTTGCAAGTTACGCAAGGCGTTATGGAAAGAGGTTTCTTTAAACCGGCTTGATGGATAACGGAGACAGCGATAGCAGAGAAGAAACGGATTCGGACGAGGAAGTGCTCTGTTCACCCAAATGTGAATCAAAAAGAATAGGGCAGCGCAAAAAAACCGTACAAAGGTAGAGATTAAGGGCTAAGAGTTTTGGCTAAAAAGAGCCGTTTATAAATAGGAAGAGGGATGGGGCGGAAAGCGAAAATACCAAAGATAAAGTAGAAACAGGGTCCATCTTTAAAAAACCGAAAATGTACAGAACACCGCCAGAAAAAGACCAAACTGAAGAGGGAAAGAAAAACAAGGGGAATGATGGAGACAACGTTTAACAGATAGGGCCAATAGAGCGAAAAAATTTGAAGCTAGATAAAATGCGTTAAATAATGATAGAAGTAATACAGATGTACAAAATAATTTATGAGAAAAGGCAGAAGTAAAGAGAAAAGAAAATAAAACAAGAAATTAAGGAAAAAATAAAATAAGATAGCAAATAAAAAAAGATAGCACAGTTGAGAAATAGGATACAGAAAATAGAAAACTCAAACCAGAAGTTTAGAAGTAAAGACAGTGGAGATGAGGAGAAAAAAGGCTAAAAAGAATAGAAGAAAGAATGAAATGAAAAAAGAGAAAAGAAAGAAAAAGAATCATTATGGTAAAGGGTCTACGATCAGAGTGGGAGGAGATCAAGGAAAAAGTAGAAGAAGTATTTAAAAGAATTAATGCTAAAGTAAAGATAAAAAAAGCGCATAGGAAGGGAAAAGAGATAAGGGGAGATAATGGTGCTAGTGGAACTAAAAAAATAAGAACATGAGAGAAAGTTGATATTTAAGAAGAGGGTGTTATATGGAAGCTCGGAGAGAATAGAGGATGATTTGATATGGAAAAAAAGGAAGATGCAGTACAAGTTAAGGCAAATAGCAGAAAAGGAAAAAAGAAGAAAAATAGAAATAATGTTGAGTATGGCAGAATGCGGATAGAAGGTGTGTGGTGGGATTAGGGTAAAAAAAGAAGATATTGTAAAAAATGAGATACAGGGAAACTAGGAGAGAAGGAAACGGAAGATAGAAAAACAAAAAGTAGCAAGAAAAAAAAGAGATAAGAAAGAGAAGTGAGGAAGAATGCATGATATGTTGCTAGAATATATAGCAGGATTAGAGAAACAGGATTGGGAGCTTATGAGCCATTTGAAGCAATGGGATGTAGTAGCAATGATAAAGACACAGATAGATAAAAAGGGCAACTTAAAAATGCAAAGAGGAAGAATTAAAAAGGCAAGCAATGGGAGAAATGGTGATAGAAGTAACAAATAAATGTATAATAAGGAAGGATAAGAAAGAGATAAAAAAACAAAAAGAAAGATTAATAGTAAAAGCTGTTAAAATAGGAGAAGAGAAGTGAAAGATAGTAGAGGCTTATGTGAATGGTAAAATGCAGGAAAAATCAGAGGAGATGCAAGAACTGATGGAAAAAAATATAGAATAGAATTATAATAGGGGGAGAATTAAATGCGAGGAGAGAAGAGAAAGAGCAGGAAGGGAATAAGAAGAAAAGCGAGGCAAAAAATTCAAAGACAGGACACTGAATAGGGAGGGAAAGAAATGATTAAAGAGCTTAAAGGCATTAGGATGGTATATCTTAAACGTAAATATAAAGAAAGATAAGGAAGGAGAATATACACACTTAGGAGGAGAAAGAAAAACGGTAATTAATTATGTGATGGTGGAAGATGAGGTAAGAGATAAGGTTAAGAAACTAGAGGAAGGTGATTATATAGATTCAGATTACTTTTTCATAATAGTGACATAAGAGGAAGAAAAAAGTAATAACAATATAGATAAAAAGGTATCAAAGGTAAAAAAAATCAGAAAGAGGGGATTGGTCAAGCAAAGGAAAAGAAAAGTTTGAAGAAAAGGTCAGAAATATCAAAATGGAAAGAGTAAATGTAGACGCGGAGATGAAAATAGTGATGGAGAAATGAAAGAGAATTTGAGTGTACAAGCAAAAAAGGAGATAGTGAAGAAGGCAATAGAGATAGATAGGATAAGGAATGCAGAGAGAAAAAAAGGAGGTAAGGTAAGAGTTGAGAAAAAAAAGAGAAATGTAGTGAAGAAGAATATAGGAAAAAAGTAGGAGTATACTAAGTTATGTGATCAAAAGAAAAAGGAGAAAAACAAAAGGTTTAAGGGTAAGGCGGTGAAGGCTTGGACAAGAGAAGAGGTTTGAAAGGTAGTATATAGAGAGAGAAAAAGAAGGAAGAGAGTGAACCAGGATATTGAGATGGTAGAATAGAAAAAATATTTTATGGATTTGCTAGAAGGAGTAGAGAGAAAAGTTAGCAAAATTAGATAGAGAAAGATATGAGAAAGATGACATAACAAAGAAATAAATAGCCAAGGTGTAAGAAATAATGTAAGATGCAAAGGCGCCTTAAATAGACAAGATTCCAAATAAAGTCTGGAAATATAGGGAGACAGAATTGAAGAAATGAGCATGGATAATGTTCAATAGAGTATGGAGAGAAGGTTGAAAAAAAAGGGGAGTAGAATGTAGCTGGTAGATACGCTGGATTGGCCGGTATTAGGTTACTGAGCGGAGATATGGGGATAAAAAAAAGGAAAGAGATTAAGACTTTACAAGAAAAATATATGAGGTAGACGTAAAAAGTAGACTGGAGGTCGCCAAGATATATGGTTAGAAAAGAAGCGCAAAGGGATAAATTTAGTACCAAAGCGGGAATAAGAGCATGGAAATTTAAGACAAAGCTGAAGGAAGAAAAGGGAGAGGAGTTGGCGAGAAAGTGCTTGAAAGAGGTGCGGAAAAGGTGAGGGAGGGCAATAAAATTAACAAGATGGGAAGACGAAAGAAGGTAGTTCTTTAATGACAGAGATATAGAAGACGCGACTAGAGTAGACTATGACGAATTAAAAAAAAGGGATAGAGAAAAACAAATAATGAAAAGATGGGAAATGATTGAGAAATAAAAATATAATAAATAGTATAAGATAATAAAACAGAAAGGAATACTTAAGTATTTAAAAAAGGGACGGGAAGAGCAAAGTTGGACAAGAATAGCAAGATTCAGATTGGGAAACGAGGTAATAGAAGAGATGTGCTGGGAGAATAAAGAGAATAGAAAGTGCAGAATCTGTGAATGAAACATAGCAGCACGAATGGAAAGGATGTACGAAAGTGACAGAAGATAAAGAAAGCTGGCAAGAGAATGTGGTACAAATTCTAGGAGAGGATGGATTAAGGGAAGAGTGGATGAAAAATTTAGAGGGGGCTAGAGAAGCGAATAAGAAAAAAAATAAAAAGAATGGATGCGAAAAAAAGGTCAAAATGAAGTAACAAAAAAATTTAAAAAAAAACGGAAGTCGTTCAGAATAGAAGTTAAAGATTTGTAAGAAATGATTATGTAATAGCATTAGTAGATTGAGATTCGGTTTCGTTTTTGCTTTTTCTCTCTCGGGCGCTTTTTCAATTGTCTTAAAAAACTCAAAAAATTCTAACTTCGATCGCATAAGAAATAATGAAAAATACAAAATTTTATCTTGCAGTCAAACTAAACAAGAAACGAAAAAAGCTGAGACGAAAAAAGTATTTTTGGATTATGAGTCTCTTCATAAGATATTCCTCCTAAAGGACCTCTTAATAGGCAGAATAGGTAATTTACACTACTTTACAACAATGTCCCTAAAATATTTCTCTTAGTATGCATAATTATAAAAATGATAACCATAAGGAATAATTTCAATGAGGCGCGTCTTTTTCATTCTGTACATAATTTTGCGTCAGGATCTGTTGTTTTCAAAAAAAATTATTTTTACTGTAAGAACGGACTAATTTTTTTTTCCTTTCACCTGGTTTATTTTAAACTAACAAAAAACAAAACAAAATTCGCCCTTGGGTGAGATTCAGACTTACTTTTGTTTGAACACCACTAATATTTATATGCTTACAATTCACGAAATCAACAATTTTTTCTAAGTCTATGAAAGCATTATGCTATCAGTGATACATTATCGCAAAATCTTTACAATAATTAAACATGATAATTGTCATAAACTATTTGTAATATTATAAAAAACATTCTCTAAAAACCACCAGTCGTCTCGTTTTAGTATCTGTGAAGATACAGTTTTTTCAGACGTATTTCAATACCTAAAATTGGCCCTAAATTAATACTTTTTATTACAGTGTCGACAAGAATCTTGATTTCTAGTGAGTCTCATATGCACAATAACATGCACATAAAATATGTTTGTTACAATAGAAAATATATTCCTTTTCATCTCTTTATGTTTTCATGTTACTTTAAATTGTATTAAAAACAAAAATCGCAAAAAAACACCTACTATTGTTTATTACAAGAAAATTGTTAATAACAATTTATATTCATGAATTAACACTCAATCATGATTAAACACTGATATAAATAATTTGGAATTAATTGCGTGTTATTATAGTAACAAAATCCAAAATTTTACGATTTTTTCTAAGTTTGAATATAAATGAAGCGAACAATAATTTTTTTTGAATAGGCCACAAGGGATCGTATTTTAAACATTTCTTTATCATGATTACTTCTTCCATGACTTTGATGGCTGTGCTGGCGGTAGGATTGCTACTGACAGGGTTTCCTATGCTAGACAGGCAGAGAACGAAGAGGAAAGAGACTAAGAAAAACACCAAAACCCACAATTATCATGAAGAGCAAGTCAAAGATATTAAAATGCTTGTCGCTTGATGAGGATCATCGGGGCGCCCCTGGCGCCATTGCTAAGGGCTACAGCACGGCCAGCAAGGACATCTGAAACAAACGGAAAGCAGTAAAACATTAACTGCCCCTGCTAAGAATGTTTTCGCTAGCGTGAGCTACTCGCAGCCAACCACTTTAACGAAAATACCGTAGGAGAGGATCAAGTGAAATACAGCAATGTATGAGAAATCGGTGCGTCTCTACTATGAAAGTGCAAAGTTTAAAACCGAAAGCGAAAAAGAATTCAACTTTGAGACGAAATTCGCTGGAAAGTAAACTTATATCAAGTAAGTTGCACTTAAAAAACTTACCACAAAGGTGAAGGACATAAGGACTATTCGACTCATTTTAGAAGACCAAGCAATGGAGATTAAACAACAGGTTGATTAGGCGTGGAAAAACGACAGCAATGCACAGCAGTTAGGGGATGCTGCGTTTTAAGATCAGAAAGCAACAATTGATGTTTTCCCTCAACCCGTCAAAGATCCGGCACCACCACACCCTCCAGAGTTAAATGGCCTTATACTAACAGCGGCAGAAGTAAAGGCCCAGCAACTAAGACAGC
>JAUELO010405554.1:0-14300 GCA_032357855.1 Amphibolips quercusostensackenii | reverse complement strand
AAAAATTTTCAAAAAATGAAATTTTCGAATAATATTATTTCTGAATAATAAAATTTTCGAGTTAGAAAATTACCAAATAATAATATTTTCTGTATAATAGAATTCCTGAATTGGCCTATTCCTGAATGATAAAATCCTCAAAAAATAAATTGCTCAAATTGAAAAATCCCCGAATACTAAAATTCCCGAAGGAATTTGAAAAAAAAGGAAATTCCCGAATTAGAAAATTTCCGAATACTAAAATTTCCGATGAATAAAATTTCTGAATAATGAAATTCCTGAATTGGAAAATTACCGAGTAATAAAATTTCCAAACTAAGAAATTCCCGAACAAGAAAATTTCTGAATAGCAAAATACTCGAATTGGAAAATTTTCGAATAATAAAATTCCCGATTTGAAAAATTTCTGAATAATAAAATCCCCGAATTTGAAAATTGCCAAATAAGAAAATTTCTACATAATACACTTCCCGAATTAGAAAATTTTCTAATAATACAATTTTTGAATTGGCAAATTCCCAAATAATAAAATTTCTGATTCAAAAAATTTCCGAATTAAAAAATTTCTAAATAGTGAAGTTTCCGATTTGGAAAATTTCCGAATAATAAAATTCCCGAATTGGAAAATATTCCAATGATAAAAAAACCAAATTGGAAAATTCCCAAATAATACAATTTCCGAATAATAAAATTTCTGAATGATTAAATTCTCGAATTGGAAAATTCCATATACAAAAATTTACGAACAATAAAATTCCCGAATAAGAAAATTTCTGAATAATAAAATTCCTGAGTTGAAAATTTTTCGAACAATAAAATTTTCGAAATGGAAAATTCCCAAATAATAATATTCCCGAATAATAAAATTCCCAAATTGGACAATTCCCGAATAATAAAATTCCCGTGTAGTGAAATTTTCAAACTGAAAATTTTCAAATAATAAAATTTCCGAATAATAAAATTTCTGAATAATAAAATTTTCGAATTAGAAAATTACCGAATGATGAACTTTCTGAATTAAAAAATTCCTAAATTATACTATTCCCGAATGATAAAATCCTCGAAAAATAAAATTCCCGGATACTAAAATTTCTAATGAATAAAATTTCTAAAAAATAAAATTCCCGAATTTGAGAATCCCCGAATACTAAAATTTTTGACTGATAAAATTTCTAAATAATGAAATTTCCGAATTAGAAAATTACCAAATACTAAGATTCCCGAATTGGAAAATTCCCGAAAAAGAAAATTTCTGAATAGCAAAATTCTCGAATTGGGAAATTTTTAAATACTGAAATTTCCGGATTGGGAAATTTCCAAATAAAAAATTCCCGTATAATAACATTCCCGAATAAGAAAATTTCCAAATAGTGGAATTCCCGAATTCGGAAATTTTCTAATAATAAAATTTGCAAATTGGAAAATTCCAAAATAATATTTTCGAATAAAAAAAATTTTTAATAATAAAATTCCCAAACTGAAAACATTTCGAACAACAAAATTTCCGATTTGGGGAATTCTCAAATAATAAAATTTTCGAATAATAACATTTCTGAATTATAAAATTCCCGAATTGGGAAATTCCCGCATACTAAAATTTTTGAATAGTAAAATTTCTGAATAATAAAATTCCGTATAATAAAATTCCTGAATAAGAAAATTTTCTGAATAGTAAGATTTCCCAATTGAAAAATTTTCAAAAAATAAAATTTTTGAATTGGGATTTTCCCAAATAAGAATATTCCCGAATAAGAAAATTTTGGAATGGTGAAATTCCCGAATTAGAAAATTATCGAATGATAAAGTTTCCGAATTGGAAAATATTTAAATAATAAAATATCCGAATTGGAAAATTCCCGAATAATACAATTTTCGAATAATGAAATTTCTGAATAATAAGATTCCCAAATTGAAAAATTCCCTAATGCAAAAATTTTCTAACAATAAAATTCCTGAATTGAAAAATTCCCGAATTAGAAAATTTCTGATTAATAAAATTACCGAGTTGGAAAATTTTCCAATAATATAATTCCCGAAATGGAAAATTCCCATATAATAAAATTCCTGAATAATAAAATTCCCGAATGGAGAAATTCTCAAATAATAAAGTTCACAAAGACTAAAATTTTTGAATAATAAAATTTCTGAATAATGGAATTCCCGAATTGGGAAATTCCCGAATAAGAAAATTCCTGAATAGTAAAGTTTTCGAATTGAAAAATTTCTGAATAATAAAATTCCTAAACAATAAAATTTCTAATTAATAAAATTCCCGTATTGAACCATTCCCGAAAAATGAAATTCCCAAATAATAAAATTTACGAATAATAAAATTTACGGATGATAAAATTCCAAAATTGTAAAATTCCAAAATCATAAAATTCCTGAATCACAGAATTCCCGAAGTAAAAAATTTCCGAATACTAAAATTTCCAAATAATTAAATTTCTGAATAATAAATTTCACGAATTGGACTATTCCCGAATAAGAAAATTCCCGCATTGTAAAGTTCCCAAATAAGAAAATTTCATAATAGTAAAATTTCCAAATCGAAAAATTTTCGAATAATAAAATTTCCTAATAATAAAATTCCCAAATGAGAAAATTTTCGAATTGAAAGACTCCCGAAGTAAAAAAATTTTCGAAACATAAAATTCTAGACAGTTTATAATATTACCGAATTTGAGAATTCTCGAATAAGAAAATTCCTGAAAAAAATTGCCTTTTTTTAAAATTGCCGTTTTTAAAAATGTTTGTACCAGCAAATTCACGAATTTAAACAATTAATACATTTTTGTATAAATATTATTTATTTATTAAAAATGCAACGATTAAAAAATTTGCCAACAATATTGTTTTTATGGTTGAAGGTTCTAAAATTATTGTTTAAATTTAAATTAACAATAATTTAAAAAAATATATTTCTGGAATAATTTTTTAAAAATTATTGTTCAATTATTTTATTGTATTTTCAATAAGTAAATAATATTTATAAAATAAATTTCGATTGTTTAAATTCGGCCGTTTTATAATTTGGTAATTTTTTAATCAGAATATTTTAGAATTCGTTGATTTTTTGTCAGGAATTTCCAAATTCAGGAATTTTTCTATCCGGGAACTTTATTATTCGAGAATTTTCAAATACGGGAATTTCACAGTTTCAAGAATTACATTTCTCGGCATTTCTTAGTGTTTAAAAAATTAGAATATATTGTTGAGAATTCCATTTCTTTAGGATGAAAATTAATTTTTTTACTGAAAAAGGAATTTTTTTCACTTAAAAATTGATCTTTTTGGTTAAAAATTTAATTAAAAAAAAATTCAAGTATTTGGATGACAATGCATGTATTTTTTGAAAAATTCATCTTTTTGTAGAAAATTAATTTTGTTGTAGAAAATAAATCTTTTGCTTGAAAATTTTTTTTATTGTTAAAAATCAAAGTATTTTAGTGAAAAATTTAACTATTTTGTTAAAAATTAGTTTTTTTTTGCTTGAAAATTAATTTTATAAACTAAAAATTCAACTATTTTATTCTTGGCGAAAATTAGTCTTTCTTAGTTAAAAATTCATCTTATTTGTTGAAATTTTTATTTTCGTAACAGAAGATTAAGATTCTTACTTGAAAATGAATCTTTCTTGTTGAAAAATTTTTGCTTGAAAATTCTTTTTTTGTTGTTGTTAAAAATGTAAGTATTTTGGTGAAAAATGAAACTTATTTGTATCAAATTAGTTTTTTTGTTGTTTAAAAACTAATTTTTTTAACTGAAAATTGAACTATTCTATTTTTCATTGTAAATTGACCTTCTTCAGTTAAAAATTCTATTTTTTGTGGTTAAATAATGATTTTTTTAACTGAAAATTTAACTGTTTTTTGTTGTAAATGTATCTTTTTTTATTAGTTAAAATTCAACTACTTGATTAAAAGATGAACTACTTTGTTAAAAATTTAATTTCCTTGTTAAAGATCCTTGATTTTAGTTAAAAATAATATTGTTGACAATTTTAATTTTCCGTTAAAAATTTTTCTTTTTGGTTAAAAATTATTTTTTTTCTACTAGTAATTTAACTATTTTATTTTTGGCGAAAGTTTCCTTTCTTAGTTGAAAATTCATCTATTTTGTTGATTTTCGTTATTTTTTTTGTTAGAAAATTAGGATTCTTATTTAAATATTCATCTTTTTTTTCATTTTTGTTTTTTTTTTATTCTAAATTTTATATAAAAATAATTGACCTTAAAATTTTGTTTTTTGATTAATTTTTTTTTCAAACTAGATATTAAACTATTTAATTTTTGTCTGAAATTTGTCTTTCTTAACTGAAAATTGATCTATTTTGTTGAAAAATTGTTTTTTGTTTTGTTAGAAAATTAGGCTTCTTGTTTGAATATTCATCTTTTCGTTTTTTTGTTTTTTTTTGGGTTTTTTTATTCTAAATTTTAGTTAAAAATAATTGACCTAAAAATTTTGTTTTTTGATTAAATTTTTTTTAAACTAGATATTCAACTATTTTATTTTTTGCTAATTTTTTTTTTTATTGAAAATTCATCTATTTTGTTAAAATTTCGTTTTTTTTTGTTGGAAAATTATGATTTTTATTTGAATATTTATCTTTTGTTTTTTTTCTTTTTTGGTTTTTTGATTGTAAATTTTATTTAAAAATAATTGACCTAAAAATTTTGTTTTTTTGATTAAATTTTTTTTTTAAACTAGATATTCAACTATTTTATTTTTTGCTAAAATTGTTTTTTTTTTAAATTGAAAATTCATCTATTTTGTTAAAATTTCGTTTTTTTTTTGTTAGAAAATTAGGATTTTTATTTGAATATTTATCTTTTGTTTTGTTTTCTTTTTTTTTATTCTAAATTTTATTTAAAAATAATTGACCTAAAAATTTTGTTTTTTTGATTAAATTTTTTTTTAAACTAGATATTCAACTATTTTTTTTTTGCTAAAATTTGTCTTTCTTAATTGGAAATTCATCTATTTTTTTGAAATTTTTTTTCTTTTGTTAGAAAATTAGGATTCTTGTTTGAATACTCATTTTTTTCGTTTTTTTTTCTTTTTTGGTTTTTCGATATTAAATTTTACTTAAAAATAATGGACATAAAAATTTTGTTTTTTGATAAAATTTTTTTTAAAACTAGAAATTCAACTATTTTATTTTTGGCTAAAATTTCTCTTTCTTAATTGAAAATTCATCTATTTTGTTGAAATTTTGTTTTTTTTTTGTTAGAAAATTAGGACTCTTGTTTGAATACTCATCTTTTTTTTTTTTAATTTTTTGGGTTTTTGATATTAAATTTTATTAAAAAATAATGGACCTATAAATTTTGTTTTTTGATTAAATTTTTTTTTTTAACTAGATATTCAACTTTTTTTATTTTTAGCTATAATTTGTCTTTCTTGATTGAAATTTCATCTATTTTGTTGAAATTTTGTTTTTTTTTGTGTTAGAAAATTAGGATTCTTGTTTGAATACTCATCTTTTTTTTTTTTATCTTTTGGTTTTTTGATATTAAATTTTATTTAAAAATAATGGACCTAAAAATTTTGTTCTTTGATTAATTTTTTTTTTCAAACTAGACATTCAACTATTTCATTTTTGGCTAAAATTTGTCCTTCTTAATTGAAAATTTATCTATTTTGTTGAAAATTCGTTTTTTTTGTAACAAAATTAGGATTCTTTATGAATATTCATCTTTTTTTCTTTTTTGGTTCTTTGATTCTAAATTTTAGTTAAAAATAATTGAACTAAAAATTTGTTTTTTGATTAAATTTTTTTTAACCTAGATATTCAACTATTTTACTTTTTGCTAAAATTTGTCTTTCTCAATTGGAAATTCATCTATTTTGTTGAAATTTTGTTTTCTTTTGTTAGAAAATTAGGATTATTGTTAGAATACTTTTTTTTTGGGGTTTTTGATATTAAATTTTATTTAAAAATAATGGACCTAAAAAATTTTGTTTTTTAATTAATTTTTTTTAACTAGATATTCAACTATTTTATTTTTTGCTAAAATTTGTCTTTCTTAATTGGAAATTCATCTATTTTGTTGAAATTTTGCTTTCTTTTGTTAGAAAATTACGATTCTTGTTTGAATACTTATTTTTTTTTTTGGTTTTTTGATATTAAATTTTATTTAAAAATAATGGACCTAAAAATTTTGTTTTTTGATTAAATTTTTTTGGAAGCTAGATATTTAACTATTTTATTTTTGGCTAAAAGTTGTCTTTCTCAATTAAAATTTAATCTATTTTGTTGAAATTTTGTTTTTTTTTGTTAGAAAATTAGGATTCTTGTTTGAATACTCATCTTTTTGTTTTTTTTTCTTTTTTGGTTTTTCGATATGAAATTGTATTTAAAAATAATGGACCTAAAAATTTTGTTTTTTGATTAATTTTTTTTTAACTAGATATTTAACTATTTTATTTTTGTCTAAAAGTTGTCTTTCTCAATTGAAATTTAATCTATTTTGTTGAATTTTTTTTTTTTTTTTGTTTGAAAACTAGGATTCTTGTTTGAATATTTATCTTTTTTTTCCTTTTTTTAAGTTTTTTGATTCTGAATTTTAGTTAAAAATAATTGAACTAATAATTTTGTTCTTTGATTGAATTTTTTTTTTTAAACTAGACATTCAACTATTTTATTTTTGGCTAAAATTTGTCTTTCTTAATTGGAAATTCATCTATTTTATTTAAAATTCGTTTTTTGGTAAAAAATTAGGATTCTTGTTTGAATATCTACTTTTTTTCAAACTAAACCAATTTGTTCAAAATTCAAAATTTTTGGCTAAAAGTTCATGTATCTTGTTGAAAATTCCTTTTTTTTGGTCCCTAGTTAATCTTCTTGCTTGAAAATTTAACTATCTCGTTTAAAACTCATCCATCTTGCGAAAAGTTTGTGTTTTTTTTGTGGAAAATCAATCTTTTTTGGTTGAAAATTAATTTTTTTGGTTGAAAATTGAAGTGTTTTTGTGAAAAATGTAACTACTTTGTTTAAATTTTTTTTTTTTTGCTTCAAAACTAATTTTGTTTACTGAAAATGAAACTATTTCTTTTTTTTATTGTGAATAAAATAAAAAAATTCTACTTAAAAAATATTTTTCTTTATTTACGATGGAGTTTAGTCGACTTAGGCGATAATTTACTTTCTTCACACGTGTGGAGAGTCCGGAAGAGAAACCATAATCGTCTCAAGGAGCTGTTAAAATAGAAACTAAAGAATGGAAGTCGCACAATCTCTCATAAAAGTTTTTTACACCCAACTTCGTTTTAACTATGTGGTAAGTTTTTAAAATGAAAAATTTAATGAAAAATAATTTTTCTCTAGTATTGAAAAAATTTAATAATGCAGTAGGATTTTCAAAATTTGGGAAACCTTTAGTTACCGAGGGGGAAACAATCACTCTGACAATCCGCTAAATCGATATCGCATTTTTAGTCAAAAATTTTTTCTTTTAGTTGAAAATTTGTCTTTTTGTGTTGAAAATTGATAATCTTTGTTAAAAATTCATAAAAAACTCCTTCACCTACTCCTTACACATACCATCCTCTCTTAAAATCTTTACTGCATTCTTTTGCCAGCTTCCTTTTTCTTCAATTTCTCTCCTACATTCCTTCCATACATCTTCCCATGTTTTTTCTTTCCACTTACATATTCTGCACTTTTTTTTCTCTTTCTTTTCCTAATACATACCCTACCTTACCACGTTTCCCATTCTCAATCTTGCTATTCTGGTCTATCTTCTCTCTCCCCATCCATTTACTATATACATTAGTCTTCTTCCTTTTTTTATCATCTTATACCGTTTATTATATTTTGATTCCTCAATCATTGCCCATCTTTCCATTAATGGACTTTTCCTCTCTCTGTTTTCCAATTCTTTATATTTGAATCCAGTCCCTTCTTCTAAATCTCTATCACTAAAGAACTCCCTTCTTTCTGGTTCCTATCTTGTTAGTTTTGTTGCCCTCCCTCTTCTTTCTTTTACCTCCTTCAAACACTTTTTTGCTCATTCTCTTCCCTTCCCCTCCTTTAACTTCGTCTTAAATCGCTACGCCCTCTTTCCTGCTCTAATACTGTCCATATCAGCGTATTAAATAACCACATTTTCCTTCTCCAATCCCTTTTGAACCTTATTTTTCCTATTTTACATATCTGTTCCCCTTCTTCATTCTCTGACATAAACACTATATCGTCTGCGTATGACAGTGTATATACTTTTTTCTTTCCCATCCTGACAATGTTGGCATTAGTTTCACTCCTCTATAATCATTAACCCCTTCCCCTTTGCCTTTCTTCACTATTGGTACTACTACTCCTTCGTTACATAACTCTAGCAACCCCTCTCCTCACTATATTCTATTACACATTATCTATAATAATTCCTATAGTTCTGCCTCCCCATATTTCTAGACTTTATTTGGAATCTCGTCTATGCCAGGTGCCTTTACATCTTTTATCATCTGTAATACCTTGACTACCTCTTTCCTTGTTATGTCCTCTTCCTCATTCTTTCCCTACCATATTTTTCTCCTTTCCTAACTTTCCTCTCTACCACTCCTAGTAGTTCCATAAAATATTTTTTCCATTCTACCATCTAAATATCCTGGTTTGCTCTTTTCCTTCTTCTTCTCTTTCTGTTCACTACCTTTCAAACCTCTTCTTTCGTCCTAGCCTTCTCTTCCTCTTCTTCGAACCTTTTATTTTCCTCCTGTCTTCTTTAATCACGCAACTCAGTATACCCCTTCTTTTTTCTCCTATATTTTCCCTACTACTTGTTTCTTTTCTCCATTTTGTTAATTTCCTTTTCACTTTCTTCTTCTGTTTACATCACCAATCCCATCCACTTCCATCCCCTGCTTCATTTACTTCTTTTTTGTTTGTGCACTTCAACACTCTTTTTATTTCTTCTATCATTATTTCCATCTTCTTGTTTACATTTTTTCTCTCATTTTGGTTTTTCTGACTTTTTCCTTAAACTGTTCTTTATTTTCCTTTGACCAATCCTCTGTTCCTGCTCTTTTTACATTTGCTTTCTTTTTAGCCTTATAATTATTACTCTTCTTTGCCTTTAATGTCACTATTATGAGGAAGTAATCCGAATCTATATAATTCCCTACCTCTAGTTTTTTTGACCTTCTCTCTTAATCTTAACTCTTCGCCTTTTACCATATAATCAATTACCGTTTTCGTTTTCCCTCCTAAAAGTGTATATTCCCCTTCCTGATACCCCTCTATATTTCCATTTAGGATGAACCATCCCATCTCCTCTATGCTCTTCAACAATTTCTTTCCCTCCCTATTCAATATCTAGCCTTTGAATTTTCTTCCCCGCTGTACACCCTATTCCCTTCCTTCTATGTCTCCTGTTCTTGCATTAAAATCTTCTCCTATTATAAGAATAATCTCTTGTTTATTTTCTCCTATCAGTTCTCTTATCTCCTTTGATTTTTGCCGCATACTACCGTTCACATAATCCCCAAATATCTTTCACCTCTCTCCTCTTATATTTATCTCTTCTGTTATTAATCCCTTTTGTTGTTCTTTTATCTCTTTGTTATTTTTCTCTATTATACATTCCTTCCTTACTCCAATCACCGTTGCCACTATTGCTTTGCCTTTTTTATTCTTCCTCTTTGCATTTTAAACCTGCCATTTGTAACATCTTGGTAATCTTCCCGTTACTCTTTCCCATCTCTTTTCATCACAACTGCGGTAAGTCACACCTACAGCATGTCACATTTGCGGCATGTCACACCTGCGGCATGGCACATCTGCGGCATGTCAGAACTGCGGCATGTCACATCTGCGGCATGTCTCATCTGCAGTATCTCACATCTGCGGCATGTCACAACTGCGGCATCTCTACGTAGCGGTTTGTCTCCCGCGCGGAATTTCTCACAGTGAAATTGACATTTTTGCGTCATCTCTCACTGATGGGCACCCTCGTGACTGGTTATAGAAATAATGGTGGTCAAATTCCCTACACTTTCTAACGTGTCGTGGGGGACGGGAAGGCACCTCTGTGAAAATCCATATAAATAATGATAGTCAAAGCCCTACCCTTTTCCAACCTCCTAAGGTGCGCAGAAAGCACCTCTGTGACTAGCCATAGAAATAATAATGTTTGAACTCCTTTCCACTGTCGAGAGATACCGCAAAAATGTCAATTTCACTGTGAGAAATGCCGCGCGGGAGTCAAGCCGCTAGGTAAAGATTCCGCAGATGTGACATGCATCAAGTGTGACATGCCGCAGGTGTAAAATGTCGCAGATGTGACATTCCGCAGGTGTGACATGCTGCAGATGTGACATGCTACATATGTGACATGCCGTAGATGTGACATGCCGCAGGTGTAAAATGCCGCAGTGTAAAATGCCGCAGATGTGACATTCCGCAGTTGTGACATGCTGCAGATGTGTCATGCTGCAGATGTGACATGCTACAAGTGTGGCATACTGCAGATTTGACATACCGCAAATGTGACATGCCGCAGAGGTGACATGCCACAGATGTGACATGCCACAGATGTGACATACCGCAGATGTGACATACTGCAGATGTGACATGCCGCAGGTGTGACATGCTGCAGATGTGACATGCTACATATGTGACATGCCACAGGTGTGACATACCGCAGATGTGACATACCTCAGATGTGACATGCCGCAGATGTGACATACCACAGATGTGACATGCCACATATGTGACATACCGCAGATGTGACATGCCGCAGGTGTGACATACCGCATATGTGACATGCTGCAGATGCGACATGCCGCAGATGTGACATGCCACAGATGTGACATACCGCAGATGTGACATGCCGCAGATGTGACATACCGCATATGTGACATGCCGCATGTGTGACATGCCGCATATGTGACATGCTGCAGGTGTGACTTGACGCAAATAAACTTGCCGCATGTGACATGATAGGGAACATCCATTTTCTCTTCTTTTCACGTTCAGTTTCTACTTCTCTAATCTTTACTTTTGGGTACAAATTTATCTTTTTTAGTCGGAAATTGATGTATTTGATTAAAAAATCGTTTTTTTTAAATTGAAAATTCAACTGTTTGGGGTAGAAAATTTAACAGTATTGTTTAAAATTCGTTTTTTTGGGTTATAATTTATTTTTTTTTTACTGAAAAATCAACTATTGCATTTGTTGTTAAAAATTTTTTTTTAGTTAAAAATTTAACTACTTGGTTAAATATTTATGTATTTTGTTAAAAATTAGTTTTTTTTTTGTCAAAAATTAATATTCTCTGTTGAAAATCCATGATTTCGGTTCATAATTGAACTATTCGGTTAAAAGTAGTAATTCAATAATTTTATTAACAAGTCATTTTTTGTTGTTGGAAATTTCACTCCTGTGTTGAAAATTCATCCTTTGGTGTTAAAAATTCAACTATTTCGGTAGAAAATTCAATTAGAAGTAGAAAATTCGTTTCTTTGTTGGATAAAAATGAATTTGTTACTGATAATTGCACTGTTCCATTTTTTGTTAAAATTTTTCTCTTTTTGAATTAAAAATGTAACAATTTTGGTAGAAAATTTACCTATATTGTTGAAAATTAATTTTTTTTGTGAAAATTAATTTATTGTACGAAAAATTGAACTATTCGATTTTTTGTTAAAATTTCATCATTTTTAGTTAAAAATTCAACTGCTTAGTTGAATTTTTTTTTTAAATGAGAAATTGAACAATTTTATTAACAATTTTTAATTCTTTTTGTTGATAATTTATCTTCTGTTTTAAAAATTCGTCTTTTGCATTTAAAAGTTTAACTATTTTAGTAGAAAATATAAGTAGAAGTAAAAAATTAGTTTTTTTTGATAAAGTAAAGTTTTTACTGAAAATTGAACTATTTTATTTTTTGTTGAAATTTTTTTTTTACCTAAAAATTTAACTACTTTGTCGTAAATTCGTTTTTTAGTCAAAAATGAATATTTTTCGTTAAAAATTCATGTTTTTGATTCAAAATTGAACTCCTGGGTAAAAAGTATAATAAATTTAACAAGTTTATCAAAAAGTCATTTTTTAAAATGGAAATTCAACTATTGTTCAGGGAATTCGTTTTAAGGTTGAAAATTCAACTATATTGGCAGAAAATTGGACAATATTGTTAAAAATTCGTTTTTTTTCCAAAATTAATTTTTTTACTGAAAAATGAATTATTTCTTTCTTTGTTAAAAAATGTTAGATTTGTTGAAAAAATTAATAATCTTCGTTAAAAATTCATAGGTTTGGTTGAATATCTAACTATTTAGTAAAAATGTAATTTCTTTCTCAGTCAAAAATTAATTTTTTTAACTGAAAATTGAACTATTACACTTTATTAATTAATATTTTTAAGGTGAAAATTAATGTATATTGTTAGAAATTCATATTCTTGGTTGAAAACTTTACTATTTTGTTAAAAATTCATTTATTTGGACGAAAGTTTATGCATTTTGTTAAACTTTCGTGTTTTATGTTTAATTATTAATCTTCGTTTGTTAAAAATTCATCTTTTTGGTAAAAAATTATATTTTTTTCGGTTAAAAATTAATTTTTTTACAAAAAACGGAACTATTTCATTTCTTATCGTAAATTAATTTTTTATTTGAAAAATTAACTATTAAGTTGAAAATTCATTTTGATAGTTAAAAATTAAATTTTTAAAAAAAAATTTGTTTCTTTTTTGGTGAAAAATTAATTTTTAAATTGAAATAGTTATCTTCTTGGTATCTTTTTTGTTTAAAAATTCATGTTTTTGGTTGGAGCTTTCACTATTTGGTTAAAAATTAATCCACCTTGTTGAAAATTAAACAATTTTGTTGAAAAGTTTTTTTTTATGTGCCGTATTTTTGATTAAAGATTGGAATATTTTGTTGAAAATTGGTCTTTTTTGGTAAACTTCAACTGTTTCTGATTTAAAATAAAAAACAGTTTTAGTTGAAATACTAACTATTACATTCTTTGTTGAGAATTCATCTCTTTTGGTTGAAAATTATTTTACTTTGCAGAAAATTCAACAGTTTGGTTAAAAATTCATTTTTTGTTCAATATTCTTCATTTCAGTTAAAAATTTACCTGTGTGGTTAAAAATATCATCAACTATAATTTCATGCTGTCCGCATTTTCAGGAGTTGTTTCTCTCTCGTTAGTTCTTAACTGTTGGAAGTTGAAAAGAAAAAATTTAATTAATTTGAAAAAACAAAATTTTTTCAGGAATTACTTCTTGGTGCAGTAAAAGGAGTGATAAAAGTATTTTTCTTCTTCATTGCTTGCATTTTGGGACCAGCATCAGCAATTCGTAATTTTAAAAAGCCAAAAAGATGTCCTCCGATTACAAACAAATTAATTTTTCTCTCGGCCACCGAAGTGGCAAAAAGAATAAGAAGGAGAGAGGTGAATATTATTTTAATTCTAATAATGATATTTTATATAAGACAAGTGAAAAACGTCCTCTCCCCTCCCCCCGACGACTCCCCCTTTCTTTTTTCAGCTTAACTCCCTCATTTTACCCCCTTTTTTCCCTTCTCATCAATCTTTCCACTTTACCTACCTCCTCTGCCCTTCCATATCTTCCCTTTTCACCAACACTTTTAACCCTTTCCTCCACTTACTATACTTTCCCTTCTTCCATTTCTTTTTCCCAAACAATCACCTTACACCTCTACCTGTAATTCTCATATCCTGCCCTCTTCTAAGCTGCTCACCTTCTTCACATGCAGCCCTTTCTCTATATATTACACTATTTCGCCAGTCCCTTGAACTCTTTCTTCCACTCACTATACATTCCCTACTCTCCTCTCTCCTACCGAACTAATAAATTCCACCTCTACCCACAATCCACATATCCTAACCCCTTCCAAGCAGCTGACATCGTCTACACGAACCTTTGATTCTACATCTCCCCACCTGATTAACTCTTCCAACCTTTTCAACCCTTCCCTTCCCCTATACTCACTATACTTTCTCTCCTCCTTTCCCCAACTAATAACTTTCGACTCCTACCAAAAACTCTTGTATCCTACCCCCTTTCCAATTGTTGACCTTGTCCACATGTTCACCTTCTTCTGAATCATCCCGTCACACCAAGCCCTCAAATCCTTCTCTCTGCTCACTATACTCTTCCTTCTACCCTCTCCCTTTCCTAACCAATCATTTACTACATATACCCACAAATCCTATACTCTCCCCTCTTCCAAGTTGCTTACTTTCTCCACACGTACCCTTTTTCTTACATCTAACACCCTCTCGCCAGTCCCTTTAACACATCCCTCTACTAAATATACTTTTTCT
>JAUELO010405156.1:0-14301 GCA_032357855.1 Amphibolips quercusostensackenii | reverse complement strand
CAGACTTTTTAATTAAAACGAATTAACTTTCAAGTATAAAAAAATGTATTTTCTACTGAAGGATGTATTTTTAATCGAAAAGGACCAAAATATCCAAAAAGACAAATGTTAGAAAACAGTTGAATTTTTTTCCCAAAAAGATGCCTTTTTAGCAAAATAGTTGAATTCCTCCAAAGATATAAATTTTTAAAACAAAACGAAAAACATTTAAAACAAAAGAGTTGAATTTTAAAACAAAAAAATTTTTTTTGTGTTTTCAAATATTTTTAAATATGAATTTAAAAATAATTACTTTTCAACCAAATATTTGAATTTTTAATATAAAAGAACGAATTTTTAAAAAATTGTTAAATTTTTAAAAGAATTAACTTTAAACCAAAAATACCCGAAAATACAAATTTTGAAAAAAAATTTAATTTACAACCAAATAGTTAAATTTTCTAACAAAATAGTTAAATTTTCAACCCAGAAAGAAGAATTTTTAACAAAAGAGTTCATTTTTCCGTATTATATAAGTTTTTGAAAAATTGTCACATTTTTCGAAATATAATAAAATTTTCAATCAAATAGTATCGAAAGCAATAATTTCTGAACAAAAAATGTAACAGACTTTTTAATTAAAACGAATTAACTTTCAAGTATAAAAAAATGTATTTTCTACTGAAGGATGTATTTTTAATCGGAAAGGACCAAAATATCCAAAAAGACGAATGTTAGAAAACAGTTAAATTTTTTTCCCAAAAAGATGACGTTTTAGCAAAAAAGTTGAATTTCTCCAAAGATATAAATTTCCAAAACAAAAAGAAAAAAATTTTAAACAAAAGAGTTGAATTTTAAAACAAGAAAGTTTTTTTTAGTATTTTTAAATATTTTTGAATAGGAATTTAAAAAAGTTACTTTTTAACCAAATAGTTGAATTTTCAACATAAAAGGACGAATTTTTAACAAAATTGTTAAATTTTTCAAAGAATTAACTTTAAACCAAAAATAGTTAAATTTTCTTTAAAAAAAAATTTCTTTAAAAAATGGGAAAAAGGAGAATAGGGAAAAGAGTGTGAAATCTGAGATATGTTTCCAAGTATAAATCGTATTGTCAAAATATTTTTGAATTGGAATTTCGAATTTAAAATCGTTGAACTTTACAGGTTAAAATTTTCAGTTGAAAATTAAAAATTTTTACTCTCAAAGTAAATTAATTAAATTATTAAAAATTGAATAATGTAAGCGATTTTGAATTATGATTTCAAAGACCTCGAAAAATATGGAATATAGGTTGTTGATATTTAGTAATAGAGATGATTATTTGAGCACGTGCTTCTGCAAACGAAGCGCATGCTAATAATCTTGCTTTTTTTATACAAGTTGTCTCACATAAACGTGCACTTGCATTAAATAGTTTATTTTAAACAAAATGTTTAAAAATAGAACCGAGTAACTACCGAGTTAACCGTTAATAAATTCTCATACGTGTTCTTGAATTCTTCTGAATTTTTTTCAATACAAATTAAGTATGAGATTTGATGACTCCATGAATTTACTGGAATTATTTGAAATTTTTTTTTATATATATTTTCTTAATAATTTACTTGCATTTTTTGTAATTCTTTGAACTCTTTTGAATTCTGAATTTATTTGACTTCTTCTGAAAACAATTTAAATCATATTGAATTTAATTCACTTGGACCGTTTACAATTTCCTTAAACTGCTCAAAATTAATTTTAATATGGATTACAACTGAATTGAATTGACTTGAATTCCTTAAAAAAATTTTCGAATTCTTCGAACTGTACATATTTCCCTGAATTTATTTCGTTTCTTCTGAATTCAATTTAAATTGAGTTAAATCTTTGAATTCCTTTGATCTTATTCTAATTCTTCTGATTCACTTCAAATTTTCTTAATTCTTAAGATTCTTTTTAATACACTTAAATTATTTAGAATTCCCTTAAACTATTCTAAATTCCTTTTAATTCTACTCAATCCAATTACATTTCTGTTAGTCCATTTTTTAATTCGTTGAATTCTTAAGATTAAAGTGAAATTCTTTAGAATTTCTTTAAAATTCTGAATTTATTTAGATCTCGATTTTAATTGCATTGTTGTTAGTTATTTCAATTTCTTTGAAATGGCTTGCATTCTTTAAAAATTTTGCGAATCTTTACGAAATTTTTTAGTTTTTCTTAATTCATTTCAATTCCACAAAAGTTCAATTAAATTTTTAATAATTGTTTGGATTTTTTAAAAAGAATTTTCAACAAAATAGTTTATTTTTCAAACAAAGAAATTAATTATAAACTGAAATAAAATAATTAAATTAAATTTTTAAAATAAATAAATAAAATAATATTAATATAATAATAAAATACTAATTCAATTTTCATCAACGAAAATTGAGTTTCACCAAAAAAGACTTTTGACAAAGTAGATGAATTTTCAAACAAATACTTAAATTTTAACTGAAAAAGATCAATTTTCAAACAAAAATAAAATTTTTGAGCTAAGATTAATTTTTCAGCCAGAGATAAATTTTCAACTGACATGATGAATCTTCAACCATTAAAATGCGTTTTAACAAAGATGTTTCAATTATAACTAAGTAATTGAATTTTTAGTCAAAAACATTAATTTTCAACGAAAAATGTAACGGTTTTGACATTTTAACAAAAAAAATTTGTTTGAAATCTAAAATAGTTGAATTCATCTAAAAAGACGAATTTTGAACCAAAAATGTAATAGTTCAATTGTCCAGTGATAAAGATAAACTTTCAAGCAAAAAATTCGAATTATAAGAAAAATATTTAATTTTTCAACCGAAGAAATGATTTTCAACTGAAATGATTAATCTTGAATAAAAAAAATTATTTTTTGATAACATAGTTTAATTTTCAACCAGGAAGATTACTTTTCTACCAAGAAATACGACTTTTCGCTTTATTCACGACTTTTTAAATAGTTGAATTTTCAACTAAATATAAAATATTTCCATTTTTATTAAAAAAGATTAATTTCCAATTGAAAACATAATTTTTTAAATCACGCGATGAACTTTGAACCATAAAAATGAGTTTTTAACACATTAATTAAACTTTTAACCAAGTAGTTGAATTTTCAGCTAAAAAAGATTTAATTCTTAAAGAAAAATAGGTGCAATTTTTACCAAATGGTTCAATTTTCCACCCGCAAAGATAAATATTCAAAAAATGTTCGAATTTTCAAATAAAAATGATTAAACTTCAACCAAAAACAGTAGAATGTTTAACAATAAAGTTAATTTTTAACAACAAAAATTAATTTCAACCCAAAATGATGAATTTTCTGCTAAAAATACAAGTGTACAACAAAGCAGTTAAATTTTTCACGAAAAAAATTACTTTTAACCAAAAAATTAAATTTTCAAGCAAAAAGACAATTTTTTAGAAAACGGTTGAATTATCAGCCTAAAAAGTTAACTTTTTAATATACAGATTCTTTTTAAATTGAATTTAAAAAAAACAGTTGAGTTTTTAAACAAAATGAAAATTATTTAACAAATAGGTGGACTTTCAGTCAAAACAGAAGATTTTTCAACTAAATAGTTGAATTTTTAAGCGAAGACGAATTTTAAAAAAGACAGCTAAATTTTTAACCAAAAAAGATTATTTTTAAACAAAATAATTGAATCGCTAACAAAACAGTTGAATTATCAAACAAAACTAAAATTATTTTACAACAAATAGTTGGACTTTTAATTAAAAGAGACGAATTTTTAACTAAATAATTGAATTTTTAAGTAAAAAGGCGAATTTTTTAGAAGAAAGCTGAATTTTGAAGCAGAAAAGATAACTTTTGAACGAAATAATTGAATTTTTAACCAAATAATACAATAATATGATAATATAATATAATGATAATAGATTTTAAAACAAAACGAAAATTATTTTCAACAAAAAGTTGGACTTTCAATTAAAAGAGACTAATTTTTAACTAAATAGTTGAATTATTGAATAAAAAGACGAATTTTGTAGAAGAAAGTTGAATTTTTAAACAAAACGAACATTAATTTCTAATAAATAGTTGGAATTTCAATTAAAAGAGACAAATTTTTAATTATTAGTTGAATTTTTAACCAGAAAAAATAACTTTTTAACTAAACAATTACCTTTTTTAACAAATAATATAATAATCTGATAGTAATAATAAAATGTATAATAATATAATATATAATAATAATTTAATAATAATATATTTTCAAAGAAAACGAAAATTATTTTTCAACAAATAGTTGGGCTTTTAATTGAAAAAGACGAATTTTTAACTAAATAATTTAATTTTTAAGCAAAAAGGCGAATTTTATAGAAGAGAGTTGAATTTTTAATCAGAAAAGATAACTTCTGAACAACATAATTGATTTTTTTAATTAAATAATATAATATAATAATGATATAATGATAATAGATTTTGAAGCAAAAAGAAAATGATTTATTAACAAATAGTTGGACTTTCAATTAAAAGAGACATATTTTTCACTAAATAGTTGAATTTTTTAATAAAAAGACGAATTTTGTGGAACAATTGAATTTTTAATCAGATAATATAATAATATGACAGTAATAATATAATAATAATATAATAATAATAATAGATTTTAAAAGAAAACGAAAATTATTTTCTAAGAAATAGTTGGACTTTCAAATAAAAGAGACGAATTTTTAAGTAAATAGTTGAACTTTTAATCAAAAAGACGAATTTTGTAGAAGGCAGTTGAATTTGTAACCAAATAATATAATAATATAATAATATAATAATAATAATATAGTATATAATAATAATATTATAATAATAATATAGTATATAATAATAATATAATAATAATAATAATAATAATAATAATAGATTTTCAAAGAAAACGAAAATTATTTTCTAACAAATAGTTGGACTTTCAAATCAAAGAGACGAATTTTTAACTAAATAGTTGAATTTTCAATCAAAAAGACGATTTTTTTAGAAAACAGTTGAATTTGTAACGAAACAATATAATATAATTGTAATAGATTTTCAAACAAAACGAAAATTATTTATTGACAAATAGTTGGACTTTCAATTAAAAAAGACTAATTTTAAACTAAATAGTTGAATTTTTAATCAACAAGACGAATTTTTTAGAAGACAGTTAAATTTTCACCCAGAAAAGATAAATTTGAAACAAAATAATTCAATTTTTAACCAAATAGTTGAATTTTTTACCATTTAATAGTTCAAGTTAAATTTTCGTCCAAAAAGACGAATTTTTAACAAAATAACTAAATTTTCAAACAAATACTCGAATTTTTAACTAGAAAGAATGAACTTTTAACCTGAAACTGTTAAATTTTCTTACTGGGTTCGAATAATTCAGTCCGCATTAAAAAAAAAAACAGGAGAAAAAGGGGAAGTTTCTTGAAAACAAGAAAAAAGGGCGAATTATTTCAAAAAGGGGAATTGGGAAAAGAGTGTGAAGCATGACAATTTTTCCAGATTTGCAATATCTAATTCAAGGACTATTCAATATTTTAGATTGACCAAGTGACGAGCCAAAAAATGCAATATGAAATGAAAATAAACTCTAGAATACACTCTGAAAAAACACTCGAAAATAGACTCTAAAATACACTTTAAAATAGACTCAAAAATACACTCTAAAATAAACTCTAAAATACACTCTGTAATAGACTCTAAAATACACTCTAAAATAAACTCTAAAATAGACCCGAAAATACACTCTAAAATGGACTTTAAAACACACTCTACAATATTCTAAAATAGACTTAAAATATACTTTAAATAGACTCTAAAATACTCTAAAATACTTGAAAATACGCTCTAAAATAGACTCGAAAGTAACTCTAAAATAGACTCTAAAATAGACTCTACAATAAACTCTAAAATACACTCTAAAGTAGACCCTAAAATAAGCTAAGATACACTCAAAATATTCTAAATATACTCTAAAATACTCTAAAACACTCTAAAATAGACTCTAAAATATACTCTAAAAAAGATTATAAAATAGACTCTAAAATACAATCGTAAATAGACTCTAAAATAGACTCGAAAACAGACTCGGAAATAGAATCCAATATTCCAAAAGCAAATGAATAAAATGAAATTGACTTAATTGAAGTTTCAAGAGGTCTTGAAAGCAACACTCGAATGCATTCCTGAGCAATCAAATCCAACGCTTGCTATTTGCCAGATGTCATAATTACGTAATTTAATGGATTATTTGCCAGCGAGACTATATCCGTTGCAGAAAAACGTGACTGGAGAAAAACTGATTGCAAACCTTAATGCCTGCAAATCTTTGAATAAAGGCCGGCCTGCAAGTGAGAATTCCACACTCCTTTGAATCTGGACTGAGTGGAGGTGTCTGAGGCCTTTCCTTTTCGGTCCTGAAAATTAAAGAAAAAAAATTATTTAAAAAAAATTAACAACAATTTAATAAAGAAAAAACATAAATTTCAATCAGTGATGAGAAGTAACTTGTTCCTTTTAACTAGTTACTTTCGAAACATAGTTCACAATTATTTTTTATGACAATTAATAAATTGTACTGCTTTTGCAACTATTTCTTTATTTTTACCATCAGATTTTCAATATGAAATTCTACTGAATTCTCATAAGTTTTATTAAATTCCTTAGAATTTGCTTGAATTCTTCTGAATTTTCTTCAATTTAACTGAATTAAATTGAATTTTTGAAAATTCCATGCATTCACTGGAATTATTTTGAATTTTTTTCAATTCGCTTGTATTTTTTGTAATTCTTTGAACTGTTCTGAATTAACTTTAATTTTACAAAATTCAATTGGGTCCTAACTGAACTCTATTGAATTTTATTGAATTCTTTAGATTATATTATATCCACTTTAACTCTTCAGAATTCTTTTATTCACTTTTGAATTTATTTCAATCTGGATTTTTATTCAACTAGATTTAATTAAATTTTGGTAAATTCATTTGATTCCTTTGAATTTATTTAGATTCTTTAAAAAAATCGAACTGTTTTAAATTTTGGGTAATGCTTTTAAATTTTCTTGAATACACTTGAATTAAAAAGAAATAGGAATTTACTTAACCTCTTCAGAATTCAAATTTAATTTATATTGAATTTAATCCACTTGAATTGTTTGAAATAATTTTAATCTCTATTTAAATTAAATTGTTGTTTATTCTTTGAACTTTTTTGAATTGACTTAAATTCAAGTCTTTTGAAATGTTTAAGTTTTTGTAAATTCATTTCAATTCTACTGAATTAACTTGAATTGGCAATGATTCTTTAGACTTCTTTGAATTGACCCGAATTCTTAAATTTTTTTGGTGTTTTAATGCATTTTTTCTAATTCAATTGATTTTTGTAAATTCTCTCTAACTGTTTAGATTTAAATGAATTCATTTCAATTCTTCTAAATTCAATTTAAATTTGGTTCATTCTTTAGACTCCTTTGAACTCACTTTAATTCTTCTGATTGACTTAAAATTTTTTTAACAAAGTTTCTTTTGAACTCTTTTGAATTCTATAAAATTTTTGCGAATTTTTATGAAATGATTGAGATTTCCAAAATTCGATCTGATTAAATTTATAAGAAATCCGGAATGATTTTAACGAATTCGCACAAAATTAAAAAAACCCATAAATTAAATAACATTTGAATGAATTAAGAGGAATTTACGGAAAATGAGAAGAATCTAATGAAATTTATAAAAATTTAAGGTGAATTGAAAAAGATTCAAAACATTCCACTGATTTTGGTAAAATTGTAGTAAATCAGATCTCTGAAAATAATATTTTTTCTATGATTTTGAAAATGAAAATAATATTACTGATGATGCAATTGATAACAAAATTATTTTAAATTAAAAAATGTTTTTACTCACAAAAAGCATTTACTTTAGCAATGTTTTTTGCAATTCACTTTTATGTTACAATCGTTTCTTACCCATTTTTTGAAAATGGATGAATTTTAGTAACATTTTCTACAAACTTTACTGTATCTAATTTTGAAGGTAAATTTTTCCATGGTTGAAATCGTTAAAACAATTTTTCAACGAATTAGATAAAATTCGAGTAAATTTAGAGAAATTTAAGGGATCTTAGAATTTTATTACGTTCATAAAAATAAAAGGTGAATTAAATAATAATTAAAGTGAATTGAAAACAACTGAAATATATTTAAAAATTCATTGAGTTTATTACATTTTGTTAAATCAATAAAAATTCCAGGTGAATTCAAAACGAATTCGATTGAATTAAAAGAAAAATCATTCCAAACAATGGCATTGAATTTAGATAATTTTTTTTGGTAAACAATTAATTTGCAATTTCACTTATTTTTTTGTGGGTGAAAATTTAACTTTTTTACTTAAAAATTCATGTATTTTGTTGAAAATTTGTTTATTTCAGTGTGAAATTTATTTTTATGAGACAGAAATGTGAGTTTCTTGGTTCAACATTTATCTACTCATTTGGAAATTAATTTTTCACTGAAAATTGAAGTACAATTTCTATTTTTGGTTCAAAATTCATCTTTTTTACTTAAAAATTCATGTATTTTCTTGAAACTTTGTCTATTTCGATGGAAAATTCATTTTTTATGACGAAAATTTAATTTTGTTGGTTGAAAATTTATTTTTTATTGAAAATTTAACTATTCTATTTTTTATAATTTATCTTTTCTACTTAAAAATGCATGTGTTTTATTGAAACTTTGTCTATTTCGTTAGAAAATTTAATTTTAATTTTTTTTTTATTTTGGTGGTTAAAAATTTATCTGTTTGTTTGAAAATTAATTTTTTACTGAAAATGTGACTATTTTATTTCTGATCTTTTTTACTCAAAAATTTATATATTTTGTTCAAACTTTGACTATTTCGGTACAAAATTTATTTTTCATGGCGGAAATTTAATTTTTCTAGTTAAAAATTTACCTGTTTGAAAATTATTTTTTTACTGCGAATTTAACTATTCTACTATTGGTAAAAAATTCATTTCTTTGGTTGAAAATTGATCTATATTGTTGAAAATTCATGTATTTTTAAATTGAAAAATGATTTTTCAAAGTGGAAATTCAACTGTTCTGTTTTTCGTTTAAAATTGATCTTTTTTAGTTGAAAATTTATTTATTTTATTAAAAATTTGTTTTTTTTTTTTGGTAACAAAAATATATTTTTTGACGGAAATGTAATTTTCATGGTTAAAAATCAATCGGTTTGGTTGAAAATTAAACTATTTCGTTAACAATTTATTTGGTTTGGTTAAAAATTGATCTGTATTGTTTTAAGTTCGTTTCCTTGTTTGTTTGTTGAAAATTTATTTTTTAAATTAAAAAATTAAACTATTCTATTTTTGGTTAGATATTATATTTTTTAGTTGAAAACTCATGCATTGTATTGTTTGTCTTTTTGGTAGAAAATTGCTATTTTTTACGGAAATTTAATTTTCTTGGTTAAAAATCAATTCGTTGAGTTCAAAACTCAACTCTTTCGTTAAAAATTTATTTTCTTTGAAGGAAAATTGATCTATATTCATGAAAATTCCTCTTTTGTAATTTTCATTTTAATTAAAAATTTATTTTTTGAAATAAAAATTTAACTATTCTATTTTTTGATAAAAAGTTGTCTTTTTCCGTCGAAAATCAATCATATTTGATAGAAATATTATCTTCTGGGTTAAAAATTCATCTGTTAGGTTGAAAATTGAACTATTTCGTTAGAAATTTATTTTAGTTAATGAAAAAGTGATCTATATTGTTAAAAATTCATTTTTTTAACTGAAAATTTAACTATCCTATTTTTTGTTAAAAATTTGTCTTTTTTTAGAAAATTGATATTTTTTTATAGAAATTTTATCTTTTTGATCAAAAACCCATCTATTTGATTAAAAATTGAACTATTTCGTTGAAAATTTATTTTTTTCAGTTGGAAATAATTTTATAAATGTAAATTGAACTCTTCTATTTTTGATTAAAAATTTATTTATTTAGTTGGAAATTTATCTTATTTACTCGAAAATTTATGTATTTTGTTGAAAATTTGTCTTTTTTGGTAAAAAATTAATCTTTTCAGTTGAAAATTCAACTAATTGGTTAAAAATTAATTTTTTTATTAAGCTTGATCATTTCAGTTAAAAATTCATTTCTTTGGTTAAAAATTTGTTCAATTCTTTCAACTCCCTTTTTTAGTTGAAAATTAAATTTTTTTACTGGAAGTCTAACTGTTCCAATTTTGCTTGAAAATTTATCTTCGTTAGTAGAAAATTTATTTATTTTGTTAGAAACTCGTCTTTTTGGGCGAATTAAAAAATGAATAAAAATTTATAAAAGATCCACTGAATTTAGTGGATTTTAAGGGAGTTTCAAAGTCAAAATTCTGAAATCCTTGGATTCTCTGTTTCCACTTACTGAAAGAAGTAACTAAAGTGATCGTTTTATTTTTAAAAGTGACTAAAAAGTGATTTGAGAAAAAAAGTGACTGAAAGTGACTTAATTAAGTAACTGTGTGTCAGCCCTGGACAGAAATAGAAATAAGCGTTAATTACTTCCATTTTTTATTTCTCTTGTATATATTTCAAAAATAAAAAAGTAATAATAATAATAGATTTTGAAACTGTAAAGATAACGATAACTAATTATATTTTTCGTGATCCAACAGTAACGGCAAGTATAAAAAAGAAACTTACCCATCGCTGATTTAAATCTAATTAATTAATTAATTAATAATTTTACCTATCTATCATGGAAGCACTCGGATTCCTGCTGTGACACTTGATAACGAAATCTCTGTAAAAATAAAAAAATTATATGCCATGATGCGATAGAATAAAACGATAGATTTCATTAATAAACGAATTTGTAGATTCATTGGTAAAACTAAAAGATTATCAACATCTAATAAACGTAATTAATTTGAATTTCCTAAATCTCTTGATATAAAAGACTAAAAATTAGGACTCTTAGAATCAGGAATTTCATATCTTCAATATCATTGATGACCAATTCTTTTAATTAGTAAATAAACTAGGGGAAAACTCCCTGCAGTGGGTAATCATTAATTAAAAATAATAATATATATCTTTAATAATTGATTAAATTAAATTAATAGTGCAGAAACTGCAGGTGTTTATGAATGAAAATAAAAATTAATGATTTTTCTTTTTTTGTGCCCTTAATTAATAGTTATCTACAGTAGGGACGTTTCCCCTACCAGGCTGTCTAATCAAATCCTGGAAAAAAAGAATTTAGAAAGCTTTGGCAAATTATTATATTACTCTAAAGTTCCTGACTTTAAATAATAATTTAAACAAATTTATATTTTATCTTCTTATATTTGAAATTCAATACATATTTAGGTAAAATTAATGTGGGTACTATATAAAATTCAATTTAAACCGCTTCGAATCCCTCAATTTTCAAGTAAAAATATCGCCTTTTTGACAATATACATGAATTTTTAACCAAATAATTGAATTTCCAACCAAAAAGAATAATTTTTTACCAAAAATACCAAACATTTTTAACAAAAGAGTTAAAGTTTCAAAATATATGAATTTTCAATTAAAAAGGACAATGTTTCAACTAAATTTAGGCTTACTAAACTGAAAACTTCAACTTTCAACATGAAGATGATTCTTTAAACAACAAAATTTATTTTATTCCAAAAAAGACGATTTTTAAAAAAATACATGAATTTTCAACACAAATTTTTAATCAAATAGTTAAATATTTAACTAAATTTATGCTTATTTACCTAGAGAACTTGAATTTTCAACATAGAAGATGATTCTTTAAACAGAAAGATTTATTTTATTCCAAAAAGGACGATTTTGAAACAAAATGCGTTAATTTTCAACTAAAAAAGACAAATCTTCAACCAAATAGTTGAATTTTTAATTAGAATTATGCTTAATGAACTGGAAAACTTGCAACCAAATAGTTTAATTTTGAACTAAAAAGGTTCAATTTTCAACAAAAATAAGATAGTTCAAAAAATTAATTTTCAACAAAACGGATGAATTTTCCACAAAAATAATGAATCTTTAACTGAAATAATTGAATTTCAGAGCATAAAAATTAACTTTCAACTGGAAGAATGAATCTGTAAATGGAATATTTGAATTATCAACCAAAAAGATTAGTTTCTATCAAAAAAGACGAAATCTTAAACACATAACATGAATTTTCAACTAAAGAAGATAAATTGTTAACCAAACATTAAATAGCTGAATTTTCAATTAATTAAATTAATTTTCAACAAAAGAAAACACATTTTAAAAAACAGTACCTAATAAATTTTCAACTCAAAATGACGATCTTCAACTGGAATAGATAAATTTTGAACTAAAACGATGATTTAAAAAAAAAAGAGTTTATCTTTCAACCAAGTGGTTCAAATTTGAAAAACGAGATGAATTTTAAACTGAAATTATACATATTTGACTGGAAAACTTGAATTTTCTACAAAAAAACTGATTCTTCAAATAAGAAGATTAAAGTTATTCCAAAAAGACGATTTATCGACAAAATACATGAATTTTCAAGTAAAAAAGTTGAATTTTCAACAAAAAAATAGAATAGTTAGATTTTTAGTGAAAAAAATTAATTTTTAACAAAAGGGATGAATTTTCCACTAATATAATAAATGTTGAACTAAAATAGTTGAATTTTCAAGCTAAAAGATCAATTTTCAACTAAAATGATAAATCTTTAACTGGAATATTCGAATTATCAACCAAAAAGAATTTTTACGAAAAAAACGAGATCTTAAACAAAATATATTAAACATTGAATAGTTAAATTTTCTAATTAAAAAAATTAATCTTTAACCAAAGAGATAAATTTTCAACCTACGATTAATTTTCAACCAAAAACTTAATAGTAATATTTTTAGCTAAAAAATGTATTGCTCAAACAAAAAGATACAATTTTAACTAAAATAATGGACTATTCAACAGGAATAGTTACATTTTTAGTAAAAAAAATTAATGTTTAATTTAAGAACCACAAATTTTCAACAAATCAGTTTAACTTTTCACTGGAATAGTTAAATTTTCAGTAAAAAAATTAAATTTCTATCAAAGTAAAAACAAATTCTCAACCTAATAGCCCATTTTTTAACCAACAATATAAATTTCAGTTAAAATTATAAATCTTTAACCAAAAAGATGAATTTGTAACAAAATAGTCTTACTTTTAACTAAATAATTAAATTTTAATTACAAAAAATAAAAACATTCTAAACAAAAAATGTAGTAGATGATATGTCATCTAACAAATATTTTAATTTTCAATACAAAACGGTTGCATTCAACAAAAAAAGGCAAATTTTTGACATGAGTTAAATTTTCAACTGAGACAGATTTTTTAGTCAAGAGAGAAAAAATTGCAAATAAGCTGTTGAATTGTCAATCAAAAAGAATAATTTTCTAAAACAACGAATTTTTAACAAAATACATAAATTTTAAACCAGATACTGGAATTTTCAACTAAAAGCGATCAATTTTCGACAAAAAAAAAGAATATTTTTTTTTGTTAAAAAATTAGTTTAAAAAAAACAACTAATTTCCAACAAAATATAGTCAAAGACAGTTATATAATGGTAGGTTATGTACCCAGACATAATACGATACTTTATCTGAAATAGGCCCTTTTCCCCTTTCCTTTTCCATCTTTCCGTTTCCCGTTCACTTTTTTCCTTTCCTTCTTTCCTTTTCCCCTTTCTTTTCCCCCTTTTGCTTTCTTCTTTTTTATTTCCCCTTCCCCTTTTCCATTTTCCCGTTCCCTGTCCCTTTCCCCTTTCCCTCTTTCCATTTTCCTTCAAATTTTCCTTCCCTGCCCCTTTTCCCCATTCCTTTCCCTTTCTTCATTCCCTGTCCCCTTTCCGTTAACCTTGTCCTATTTCACCCTTTTTCTTTTCCTTTATCCTCTTTCCTTTCCCCCTTTCTTTCTTCTCCTTTGACCCTTTCCTTTTCTTCTTTCCCACTATCCTCTTTCCTTACCCCCTTTCATTTTTCCTTTCCCCCTTCTCTTTTTCCCTTTTCTTCTCCCCTTCTCTTTTCCCTTTCCTTCTCCCCTTTCCATTTCCTCTTTCCGTCTTTCCTTTTCGCTTTTTACCTTCCGTTTTTCCTGTCACCTTTTTCCCCTTCCGTTTACCTTGTCCCCTTTTCTTTAAATCTTTGCCCTTTTCTTTTTCCTTTTCGTTTTTAGACCCTTTTTCCCTTTCTGTTCATCTTATCCCCTTTCCTTTTACCCTTCACCTCCTCTCTCTTCCACCTGTCGTTTTAACACCAGC
>JAUELO010404653.1:0-14303 GCA_032357855.1 Amphibolips quercusostensackenii | reverse complement strand
CGTCTTTAGGATCTCGCACTTCGCGCTCCATAATGGGTTACCTCGAGCATCGCGCTCGGATATTTATTCTTTGCACTGGGAATGCTTGAATGAAACTTGATCAAAAACATCTCTTTTAGACCACACTATATATATGCATCTTCATATATTAAATTTTCTACGTGATTAAGGATAGTTAAAGACGTTAAAGAATTAATTGCTCAAAGCTCTATAGGCCTTGAGGTACACATTTTCTTCGTGAAATTCGCGCTACGCGCTCAATTTTTTCTGAATTACATTAGAATAAAAAGCTACAATAGGATTTTTGTCATCATTATTTTTGATGAATAAAACAAAATATCCTACAAGTCTTCTTTCATACTTTTTACGTATCTTGCGTCTTTTAGCGTCATATTGAAATTTTGATTTTTGCATATGAATTTCGGTAAATAAATTAAAAACGAGAATTTCTTTAAAAAAATATTCCGAAGAAATTTTGTAGGAATTTTTAAAGGCTGAAATCAATATTTCGAGTCGTTTGGCTCAAAGTTCGAATTGTTGCCTTTTTTCAAATTATTTTCGATAAATAAAATTAAACTGACAAGTCATGTGGAAACATTATTTAAATAAATTTTGTAGAACTTTTTAATAGCTGCAATGCTTCCTGAAAATTTTTTCCGTATCTCGCACCGCTTAGTTTGGAATTAAAATTTTGGATCTTCTTTTAAGTACTTTTGATAAATAAAATCAAAATGACAGGTCTTATCAAAAAATGGTTCAAAGAAATGTTGTAGGATTTTTGAAAACTATAATTGCTTTTTAAGACTTTCTTACGTATGTTCTATCCTTTGATTCAACATTTAAATATTGAATTTTCTCATAGTATTTCAAATAAATAAAACCAAAATAAAGCGTACTATCGAAAAAGGTTTAAATCGAATTTTGTAAGACTTTTGAAAAGCTGCAATCGCTTTTTAAGACCTTATCTCGTACCTCACGACGTTTGGCTCGAAGTTTGAATTTTCTATTTTTTCCTAATATTCTCGCTAAATAAAACCGAAATTATAAGTCTCATTGAAAAATAGTTTAAAAAATATTTTTGAACTTTTTAAAAGCTACAGTTACTCATCAAAACTTTTTCCTGTATTATCTGTCGTTTGTCTCAAAATAAGAATTTTTGATTTTTTTTATAGTATTTTCGAAAATTAATACCAAAATATCAAGTCTTATCAAAAAATGTTTTCAAGGAAAACTGTAGGTCTTTTAAAAAGATACAATTCTCATGCAGAACTTTTTTACTTATCTGTCGTCGTTTGGCTAAAAATCATAATTTTCGGTTTGTTCATTACCGATGCAAAAAAATAGATTCTAATATAAAAAAGGGTTTAAACAAAAATTGTAGATATTTTGAAAGGCTTCAATTAGACTCTAATACTTTTTTCACAAATCTGTTTTCTTTTGGCGTAAAAACGGAATATTAGATTTTTGGATAGCATTTTCAATGGATAAAAACCATACCCGTTGGTCAAGGAATACAGGTTAACGAAATCGTTCTTTTTTTAGAACCCGGAAAAAGTGTGCCAAAGTTTGCTTAGAGCCGTTTATTTTTTCGAAAGTTATCGTGTTTACGGACGGACAGACGGACAGACAGACAGACGCCATCGCAAAAACTTGATTTTTGGTATCAGGGGGTCTCAAAACGCGAAGATTCGTTGAAAAATTAGAGTCAAATTTCTGACAATTCTAATACTTTTTCAATCATAAATGATGAGAATGTAAAAATATAATTTTTCGATTTTTTTTTTAGTTAAAAAATTTGTTGTAACATTCTTGTAGGGCCTTCAAGAAGCAATATTTATCTTTTTCTGACTTTTTTACATATCTTGTGTTGTTTGGCTTAGAATTTGCTTTTTCTGTTGTTTTTTTGAATTTTGAAAATATTACAACTCCTATAATTTTTTTTTTTATCGAAACAAGTCATGAGAATAAATTGTTTATATTTCTAAGTACTATTCATAACCGTCCATAAAATTTTAAAATTAAAAAAAAAGTGTTCTCAAAAATATTCAAAATGTGCTAACTTTTTGAATTTTCATAAAAAATAGTTGGTTAACGAACTCGTTCTTTGTTTCGGGACCCAGAAAAAGTGTGCCAAAGCTTGATTTAATTCGTTCATTTTTTCGAGAGTTATCGTGCATACGGACGGACAGACAGACAGACATAAGCCATCGCGAAAAATTTATTTTTGGTTTTAGGGGGTCTCAAAACGTGGAGATCTGTTAAAAAATTGAGGTGTTAAATTTCTGACAATTCTAATACTTTCTCAATCGTAAATGATGAGAATGTAAAAAGAAGAAAATGCTGTATATAGTTTAATATATGACAACTTTTATTGTCTGCTACGGAATGAAAATGCTTCAAAATTGTGAAAGTTGCATTTTGAATTATTTGAGTAGTTGGGATTTTGAAAAAGGGGTTGGAATTTTTAAATTAAGTGATTTTTACCCCTTTGTTATTTTTTTAGATGGCATTTAAATGCTGTTCTCAGTTGCGAAGAAATTTTAGATTTAAAATATTGTTCAATTCTCTATTGAATCGCGTAATGTTAAAGAACGCTATTGTTGAACGATAATTTGCGATAACGTTAATAACTATTGGAATTTTTTGTTATTTCAAATCCTTCACTTGTACTTTCTTGCTACAAAAAGTGCACATAAGGTTAATTCAGGGTATTTCGTAGGCTTATTAACGATGGCAGAGCTTACGAGCATGTGAAGTATACCAGCGCTTAACAAGCACTTCAAATTTTGCCGTGCCGCAAAGGTGACCGTGCAACGTGCCTGAAAAGGACTTACACTCTTGGGTACTGTTTACGAAATTCTGTCTTAAATACTACACTAAATTTAAATGTTGACTTTTATTCAAAGAAATACTAAATTTAAATTTTGTATTTTATTAAAAGGAACACTGAATTTGAACTAGGAGTGGCACCAGAAGGCAATTCTAAATTTGAGTTTTTTTTTGAAATTCTACGACGATCGGAAGTCGCAGTCGAAAGGACTTTGTTTAACACTCACGACTAAGTTTACTATTTGTCAATAAGATAACAGTGTGTGACTTAATAAGAGCGGTTTGTACTTCAAAGTTGTAAGTATGACTGCTGGGAACGTGAGACAAGAACCAGAGGTAAGGCTGGGTTTTATATAGGAAAAGCTTCTTCAAAAGTCACGTACAAATCGCTAAAGTCAGGGGTGGTACGCGCTGTTGTCAAAAGTAGGGAATAGCACGCGCTGATAACAAATGTGACGAATAGCACGTTCTTACATAAATCAGCAAGATGCTACTTGATACGCGCGACTCTCGATTTTAAGTGTCGAATAACTTACGTGAGCAAGTAATAATCTCAGTATACTGCCACTGTCAGTGACCGCGACTGTCAGTGACCGCGACTGTCACTGACCGCGACTGTCAGTGACCGCGGCATTTAGTAACCGCGGCATTCAGTGACAGCGCCTCTCCGCTCTGGATCTATGAATAAAGATTCTATATGCTACTTATCCGTATTTCTATATATCTAGTCAGACGCTTTTGATTACTGAATTTTCAGACTTTATAGATGTTCTTTCACTGATCATTTAAGTTCTACATTAATAGATGACTAATGTGTGGAATACCTATCATTAAAATTATAACTTTAATTTAAAAAACACGTATGTACCGTTTTTTAACCGCCGGCACCCCCACCCCTCCTTGTGAATAAACGTTGACTTTTGACGAACCCTCGCCCTCCCTCTGCCTTCTCTCTACATGTTGACATTTTTATATTTCATAAAAATATGGATATTCTTGGTATTCAAAAGGTAAGAAGCCAAAAGAAGCTGTGTATTGGCTGTGAATTTGTTTTTATTTTATAAACATTAGCTTCATAATACAAAGTAGGAAAGCCAAACAATAATCAGTAAACATTCTTTCAGTTTTTTATGTTTTTCTGAAAAGAAATTAGAAGCAGGCGAGTCCACGTTAGGGTAATCTGTAAATGCATTGGATTTTTTTTAAATTCTTATGCATACTGTCCCCTTTGCTCAAATCTACAAAAAAATTAGTGCGTTTTTCGGTGGAAAAATTACATTTGGTGACTTCCCAACCACCATGAAGTTTAACACGTATTTTCCATGTGGAAAAGAAAACGTTTTCGTAAATTTTATTTAGAATCGTCAATATTAGGTAAATCGAGTTGAAAGTCAACATTTATTTTAAAAATATGCTCTAGAATACACATGAATGATTATTATTCAAATATCACCCTAATAAGTATATTTTATATGCCTCGAAAAACCTCTGTAGGTGAAAATTGGGTTTTGTGATTTTCTGTCTCTAATTATTATTTTTTTTATTACTATAATAACTTGGAAATTGCATTTAAAATGTTTTATGTATTGGTTTGAAAAATATGCATTAAAAAAAATTGTCGATCATAGCTTCACTCTGTGAAACATATTTCAAGTTAGAAACGACCAATCAGGGTGCAACAGGTATCAAGGTGAAGATCATCGAATCTATTGCGCTAGTTTTACAGTTTCTTGTTTTAGACTGAAAAAAATTGAAATTTCGAAAAAAAATATATACAAAATTTTCGCAATGAGATTTTCAAGTTTAGTAGGCCGAAGTGCATTAGAAAAGTATAGCGTCACTCAATGGAATTTTTTTAAAAATATTTAGACTAGTGTAATCAATTAGGTAAAACAGAAATAATTGTGTCAAGAATTAATTATTTATCATAATTTTTTCTAGAATATTGCTGAGAAGTTGCAGTTTTTTCTAAAATTTTCCACGTTTTATCCACTTTCACTTAACGTGAGGTGATAACTAATTCGAGTTAACAAACCTAATTGCTTGAACCATTTATTTGTAATTTTAATAATGTTCTGTTTGAATAACGCTAAAAAGTTGCCGTTTTTTCTGGAATATGCAACTTTTTGTCCTTTTAGCTTCCTCATGGAAGAAGCTTTGCAATGGTAACATTTAAAGAAAATTTTTAATTCATTTAATTAAACGTTTCTCAATTTAAAAATGTCTAATACAATGTTCTAAGCAATTGTCCGGATGTGTGTGTGTCGATGGATGTGTGTTTGGATGTGTCTGTGTGTGTGTGTGTGTGTGGATGTCACACTTTTTCGTGAATACGATAACTTGAAACGGTTGCAGATAAATTTATGAAATTCAGGGGGCTTATTTTCATAGCTAATATCTTAAAACTGACCGAAGGATTTCTAAAAATATTCATTGCATTTTTTTGTAGCACTTTATAATATTTTAAAAATCAGTTTCTATAGTGAAACTCTTTTTATTAACATAGTACGCAGTTGATGCAAAAACATAAAAGATTCCTTGGTTCAAGGCGAATAGATTGACCCATAATGTTTATACATTTAATTAAAAAGTGAGAAAGCTATGGTGATGTATAATATTTAAAAAGTACGGGTTTTTATTATAAAACTTATTTCATTAACATAATTCAAAAATGATGCAAAAAAACGGTTCCTTGGTTGAAGACGAATCGATTGACCTAATATTAATATATTTCATCAAAGAGTAAGGAAGTTGTGGTCATTTATATTATATTAAAAATCGATTCTCATAGTAAAAATCTTCAGGTCTGCATAATTTAGAGTTGATGTGAGAATATAAAAGATGTGTTTATTTAAATCAAGTTGATTAAACTATAATGTTGATACATTTAATTGAAGAGTAAGAAA
Source organism: Amphibolips quercusostensackenii (assembly GCA_032357855.1). Lineage (NCBI taxonomy): Eukaryota > Metazoa > Arthropoda > Insecta > Hymenoptera > Cynipidae > Amphibolips > Amphibolips quercusostensackenii. Next base: position 8,568 of record JAUELO010404653.1, on the reverse strand, counting down.
GCTATGATAATGCATAATATTTGAAAATACAGTTCTTTATAGTAAAAATTTTTTCTTCAACATATTTCAAATTTAATGCAAAAGCATAAAAGATTCCTTGGTTTGAGATGAATCGATTGACCTATAATATTAATATATTTTATTAAAGAGTAAGAAAGTTATGGCTATTATATTATATTAAGAATCGATTATCATAGTAAAAATTTTTTCGTCTGCATAATTTAGAGTTGATGTGAGAATAGAAAAGATGTGTTTAATTAAGTCGAATCGATTGACCTGTAATGTTGATATATCTTATTGGAGAGTAAGGAAGCTATTGCAATGCATAATATTTGAAAATACGGGTTTTTATAGTAAAACTTTTTTCTTTAACATAATTCAAAGGTAATGCAAGAATAAAAAAGATTTCTTGGTTCAAACCAACTCGATTGACCTAAGTAATAATACATGTTGATTAAGAGTGAGGAAGTTATAGCCATTTATATTATATTGAAAATCGATTTTTATAGTAAAAATTTACTTATTCTAATATCCTGGAGTTGATGTAAGAATAGAAACGATGTGTTGATTCGAGACGAATTCATTGACCTATAGTATTGATACATTTGATTGAAGAGTAAAGAAACCATGGTAATGCATATTATATGAAAAAATATTTTTTATAGTACAACTTTTTTGCTTTAACATAATTCAAAATTTATGCGCAAATGTAAAGGATTCCTTGATTCGAGGAAAACCGATTGACCTATAGTATTAACAGACTTTTTGGAAGAGTAAGGAAGTTATGCTCATTCGCAATATTTAAAACATCTTTTTTGAACAGGAAAACTTTTTTTAATCAACATAAATCAAAGCTGATGCATATTTAAAAAAGATTTTATGCTTATAAGGTTAAAAATAAAATAATTCTGATCATTTTTGTAAAAAAATCATGAAGCTGGAAAAGGGACAGGGTGTGACAGAATTTCTCCCTTCCCTTTCCAGCTCGAAAAATTACCATTTCAGATACAAAATTGGATTTGCCTAAGTTATCATTGTATTTAAAAATTTTTTTCATTATTTTGTTGTTTTGCATTTTTTAAAAATTTGTATTCTTGAATTGATCAAAATGAAAACTTCAGTTTGGCTATACTTTGAAAAATCACTAATGCTTCCTCTATGAGGAAGCAAAGTGCTCGTGAAATGAGCACCATACACATATTAATGTATAATGTATAATATAATAATTAATGTATAATGTATAATATAATTATTAATGTAATTTTACAAGTCCATATTTCATTATTCCAAATAGACCCGCGCTTTCCGGCACCTGCGCAGTTGAAAAAGTTGCTGCCCGTTGGAACGTGTGTAGTTTCTCTTTGACCTTGACAAAAGCTCCACCGGACACGCAAACTCGTGTGTATCTCGGAGTAATTGCCGTTGTTAAAGTAATTTCAATATACAAGAGCAGTGTATATCAATTCAGTGTAATCATACATTTTATACCACGGCCTAAATTGAATTATTTACTATAAGATTTTTTGTTAATATTTAATTGAAATTCAAATTCCTTGTCATAGTCCCAAATTAATGGCGCTGTGTACCTAATCAATCTATATTTCCTCTACGCCTTTTTAGACGTTTAGTAATTTAAAACTGTCAAGCGCTGGCAACTGTTTTGCTAGGTATTTTGTTGAAAAATAGTGATGTGCTTTTGGATACTGCTGCCTTCGAATGGTTTAAGCAAGCGAGCGACAGAGGTAATTCAGTATCCAGCGAATCATTGACCGATTTTCAAAAACAAAAGCTATGATTGTTTGTTATTTAATTATCTACTAGTGAAACCTAATTTTTGAAAAATATATAATAATTTCGAGTGTCTTATTTTTTTTTCTAAAAAAAGAAAAAAACATGTGAAAATTAGAAATTTGTTTTTAGACGCCTCTCAATTTTTCAATTTTCAATATTTTTTGCTAGAAGTAGGTTTCACTAGTAAAAAACATGACAATACAAAAAAAAAAATTTTATTCGTTGCTTTCGCTTGAAATTTGCGACCTGCACATTGCACACGAAAAGCGGACTCTGGCGACGGACGTCTATGAACAGCAGCTCATAACTTTGAAATTTTCGATTAAAAATACTTTTAAAAATTCTAAAACGCAGTATAAAGTATAAGTAGAATGACCTCGTAGTTTCAATGAATTCCAATTATTTTTTCCCCTTCAAAAAATTTCACAAAAAAAGCATAAATATAAGCCTCCTGATGTGGTTTTCCCCCTTAAACGAGATGCTGAACTGTTCACGAACGTTTCATGTACGTAAGCAGGAAATATATTTATTTAAACGTGTAATATCAAACTTTCTTTCTCATTTTCGTTGAATATTTAGTTTTTCTTTTCTTTGTATTAAAAATTTAGCATTTCAAAATATTTTCCACTACGCAGAAAAATCCACCGCAAATGGTTCATCATATGTCCTTGACTGTTTACATTCCGGTTGACCTCTCTAGTTGCTTTCGTCAGTCACAAATTTGGTCAACTAACCAAGTACGACTGTAGCTGAATTTATAATCGAATCGAAGAATTTTGTTCATATAAGAATAATTTTCTACCTGAAAGCACAAATTTTCAACAAAAAAATTTTATTTCTGACAAAAGCGATAAATTATCAACTCACATGATGAATTCACAGCAAAATAAATAAATTTTTAATCCAAAATATTAATTTTCAACAGTCAAAAAAAGAATTTTCGACAACGTAGTTAGATTTTTAACTAAAGAGATAAACTGTTAATTTAAACGAAGGATTATTAACTGAAATAAGTAAATTTTCAGCCAAAAAGTATTTTTTACTCTCAAAAAACGTATTTTTAAGGAAAAATTCAAATTTTCAATAAGAGAGATGAATTTCTAACTGAAATTATAATTCCTTCTCCAAATATAAATTTAAAAAAATCAATTTTCAACAAAAAATTAAAATTTTGAACAAAAAAATTAATTTTCAACTGAAATTATGAATTTTTCACAAGAAAAATACACATTTAAGAAGACTTTCATCTAATTTCAATTTAATTTTTAATCAAATTTAAATTTTTAACAAAAAAGCAAAAGATTTTGAACAAAATAGTTAGATGTTCGAATAAGGAGATGAACCTTCTACTTATATGATGAATCTTTACCTGAAATAAAATTTTTTAGCAAAAAATTCATTTTTAGCCGAAAAAAACGAATTGTTAAACGAAATAGTTAAATGTTCAACAAAAGAGATAAATTTTCAACTGAAATTACGGATTTTCCATGACGAAAATATATTTTAAACAAAAATGTTAATTTTTAACAAAAATGTTAATTTTCAACAAAATAGTTCAATTTTCTTATAAATAAATGAATTTTTAACAAACAAGAGTAATTTTTTACCTAAAATAATAAATTTGCAACAAACAAGTTAGATTTTTGGCCACTAAAATAAATGTCAAACTTATATAATAAATCCTTAACTGAAATAGTTAAATTTTTAACAAAACAAATTATGTTCAACAAAATAGTTAGATTTTCAACCAAAGAGATGAACCTTCAACTTATATAAAGAATCTTTAACTGGAATAATTAAATTTTCAGTAAAAAATGTCATTTTTAAACAAAAAATAAATTTTTAAACAAAATAGTTACATTTTTAGCCAATTAGATAAATTTTGAACTAAAATTATGAATCCCTTACCAACAAAAATGAATTTCTAACAAAGTAGTTCAACATTTAACCAAACAGATAAATTTTTAAATCAAAAAGCTGAATGTTTAACAAAAATAAAATAATAAACTATTTAACCAAAAAGAATTAACTTTTAACTATTCACTAATTAGGAACTAAGATTTATTTTTAATAATTTGAAAATAATATCGTAGAAAACTGAGATTGTTTTCACAAAATAAGGTTACAGAATTCATTGTTTGAATTTAGATTCTGTATGCAAAATATGTTTCAGGAAGATAAAATAGTCAGTACATGTGAAAAAAACTACCGCTTTTGTTTATTGAATGTTGATTTTGTTTTCATTTAAAAAATAATAAATGATCAGACATATAACATAAAAATAATAAAAAATAATAATTATAATTTTCCAAGGTTTCTTGAAAAGATTAAGAAAGATTTTTAAAGATTTTAGATATGCTGTAATAATATCTAGAAAATTTGTAACAGAGATTTTTAATTTTACAGGATTTACAAAATTTTAGGAAAAATTCGGTTCAGCTTGAGAGATATTTAGAACTTGTAAAACTTTAAACTCACTAAAAATATTCCTGAAATTACTTTAAAATCTTCTACATTTTTTTTGACAATTTTGGAAAACCATTCCTTTCAAAATTCTTAACATTTTTCTGCATTTTTTTCGATATCTTCAAAGATCTATATCCTATTTTCAATGTTTCAAGACATTTTTTAATTTCAAATCATTTATGAAAATTGTTAAAAACTTTTGCATCTTTTAAAACTAATTCAAATGTTCCACAAGTTAAAAAAAAAATGTTTTAAATCTTGCAGATTCTTATTGGACAATTCAAAAAATCTTTTAAAACGCTTTAAAATCTTTCTAAATATTCCTCTAACATTAATTTTGCAAATAATAATTGAAAATTTTTCTGTGAATGTTAAAAAAAGTTTCATTTTCTCAAAACCTTAAAAATTGCTTCCAAAATATACAAATTAAAAAAAAAAGAATCAATATGAGTCTAATTTTTAATTTGACAAGATAAAACTCTTTTTAAAAGAGACCAATGTTTTGCAAGACAGATATTTTTTTTAACCCAAAACATGAATTTGGATTAAAAAATTCAATTTACAACAATGTAGTTCAATTTTCAACCAAAAAGATGAATTTCCGATAGAGAAGATTAATTTTCCGTCAGTAAATTTCACATGTTTTGATAATTTAAAATTATACTGGGGCTTTTTTAACAGAAATGGATCATATTTTAAAATAAAAATCATGGATTAGGTATTTTTATTACTAATATTTTGAGTTGAGATTTAATTTTTGAATTTAATTTTTTATTGCAAGCACAATTTTTGTTTGTTCAACACTTATTTTACTTATTGAACTTAGTGAGCGCATATGTTTTTTAAATTCTTTAAACAAGTTTATTTGGTACTTTTGAATGCTTTGTTCTAATTTATGAGGTAAACAGTAAATTCTTGCATTATTTAGGACTAGTTATTGTTTAAACAAATGAGGATTTTGTTTAAATGTAAATTCTAGAAGAAAAATCAACAAAAGCTAATTTTTTGCTAGGAAACATATCATTTTTCCGGTTTGTGCCTCTCCATATTGGATTTTTCATTTTTTACCAGATTTTTCTCGAAAAAAATGTGCTGCGCTATTTTTTCTAGTTAATTCGAATTCAGCATTAAAAAATCTATAAAATGTAGTATCTTGCCCAAAAAAACACTTTTTTTATAGTTTTAGTATAATTTTTTTAATTGGGTCAAAAAATGACAGTATTTTCCCTCATTTTCCGGGACGGCAAATCAAGACAAACTTTTTGGTATAATTTTCTCTCACCTAGTACTTAATGAACTGTTACCTCGTTAAAGGAACATCTATTTTATTTAATTCTTTTAAGATATATTATGTTTTGAAAGTAAATTTGAAAAAATAGCCCACTAAAGATACATAAAAATTGGCGAAGATACGTTGCAATAATTTCTAGATTTTCGTATTACTATCAGTATGCACAAATTAGAATTGCATCAGACTAACAGATCGCAATGAACTGCAATCAAAATATGTTAAAGCGGTTCAGCATAAAAACAATTTATCATTTATGAAATTCATTTAAGAGCGGGGGATCAAAAAATAAATACGCTTCTGGGCTACACTTGCAAATTTCAGGACGATAGAGTTATACAGGTTACTGGTACGGCTCTGCGAAATAAGTGCGGTTGCGTGCGCAACCAGTTGAAAAGTGGGGAGGTAAGATTTCGCGGCGACGGGACCGCTATCGTTAACAGAAAACGGCGAGAGAATCCAGGCTGGGTCGACTCCCATGTTCGGCTTTGACAACTTATATTAACAGTAGCGCTATCTACAAGGAAGCCGCAAACTAAAATATATTTATGTGTTGGTGCACGTATGTGTGTATCTTATTTGAATGTTTCTGTGTATATTATTTGAATGTATTGTGTGTATATTATTCGAATGTGTTCTGTGTATATTACTTAAATGTGTTGTGTGAATTAAAACTACAGAAAATAAACGAATTAATTCAAAATTATACAAATTTATAACGAAAAATGTCCAAATACTGTTTTCTGCAACTCTCTCCTGGATAAATTTGTACAATTCTGCATTAATTCTTCAATAAATGAAGAAATACATAACACGAAATTTAACTTTTTTATGGCATTTTATTCATAGTAAAATAGAGAAGAATTAAATTGTTGACTTCATTCGTACAATGTGAAGTGTTTTATTATATGTGCGAGAAATGAAACGAGATTATAATTAACATTTAGAATTGAACGATTAGATTTTAGATTGAACGATTTTTGTTTAATTTGAAACTGTTCATTTCAATTTCACTAGACATGACTCAACACGACTTGGCACAACTAGACTTTTGTCACTTTTGTTGACGATGACATAACTTCACAGGACATGAAAATGGCGAGTGCGGAAATATTTAAACAAAATTTTACCCCCACTTCTGACTCTGCAGTAGTGCCATCTAACAGGAGGTGGATAACTACAAAAGTATAAGTGGTCAGAGCCGTACATGGGAGTCGACCCAGCCCAGAGTCTCCAGAACGTGGGATTTTTCGGCCCCCACCACTTTCCCATCTGGGAGAAACACATGCAAACATAGCGTTTCGGTGAGTCGGCTCTGTTACGAGTTGCGAAGACCAGCGACTTTTACAAATACTTAGAAAAAAAATCTGTCTAGCTTCAATTTATACCGTTTGTTTGAATAATTAGTTAAATTTTTATCTTCTTAAATTATCATATCATTTAGTTTAGAATACGTAAATCGAAAATCTTTCACTTTAAAAATGTTTCATGTTAGATTTTAATTTTTGAACCTGCATTTTGATTTAGAGAAATTTAAATTAAACAATTAAAAATAAGAAGCGTTTGAAATCGAAGATTTTTGATAAAAAAACATTTTTAGTTCATCAGCTGCGAATGCAAATTAATGAATGATTTTTGAAATTGAACTGTGCTTTGAGGTCTTATTAAATGAACAAATGTAAATGCCCGATTAAAACTTTATAAAACATTTCCAAATTCAAAATAACTTAAAAATAATGTATTAGTAATTAAATGCTTTCAATTAATTTCAAGCACTGTTCCAGTGTAAAATATTTTATTGTTAAACCAATCAATTTGAAATTTTTTAATCAAGAAAAAGAACAATTACTTCATATTTAAAAATATCTAACTGATTTCACTTTTTCAATTCAAAAAAAATTTATTTCTAAGTCAAATAATTGCAATTGGTTATATAAATTAACAATTGAACACCTATTATTCATAGAAAAAATTCGAGTAAGTTTAAGAGATATTAAGAAGTTTAAAAAAATTCGAAATTGATTTAAAATTTGAAATTATCTGAAATAATTTAAACAAAGTGCCTACCTTTACCGACAAAATCCGGCTATTCGTACGGAAATTTCAAAGTAAATTGCCCACGGCCTAATTTAAAACAATGTATAGATTTCTGCCAATTACGAACAAAAAATTTAGAAGCTTTTTAAGAATCATGAAGAGCTTTAGAAGAAAAAAAAAATTCCCTTAAGATTCCTAGGAAAAAGTGAAAAAAATTTTTTATTCTGGAAAAAAATATTTCAAGATGATATTAAAAAAAGATTCACGAATATTTACAGTGGAATATTTATTTTGTAATTTTCAGGATTTTCAAAAAATTGTGAGACAAAATTTTTGCCAAGTTTTAGAAAAAATCCAAATCATCTTAAAAGATGTTTAGAAGTTCTGAAAAAATTCCAAAAATGATTTTAAATTTGAAAAAGTGTAAAAAAACTATTCATTGATTGATTCTTTAATTTAGAACATTGAAAATGCTACCGAAGATTTATATTTTTGGAACTGGATCTGAATCTTTAAACTCTACAATTTATAAAAATTTTATATTTCAAATTTCACAATTTAACTGCATTTATTTAAAAATTGTTTGCTTGAAAGGGGTTAGAAGCTTCCGTTTTATACGTGTAAATTATTGAGCATTTAAATACGACATTTTTTAATTAACAAACTTTTCAACTTCAATTTTAAAAGTTTGAAATTCAGGAGAATTACATTCAGGGTGCATCTTTAATTAAAAATAAAATTATAAATTATATATCATGTATTATACATAATTATATATATATATATATATATATATAAATTATAAATTATAAATAACATTTTAATTTTTAGTTTAGCTTTCATTAATTCAAATGGAAAAATGTTTTGCTTTTGACTTCAAATTTTTAAATTTCATCGACCGAATTTTTTATAATATTAAATTAAATAAAGGGTAAAAGTTAGTTTTTTAAAAATTAAGTAACATACATTGATTATTAACTTGAAGC
>JAUELO010404550.1:0-24553 GCA_032357855.1 Amphibolips quercusostensackenii | reverse complement strand
TAATTGGTTTCTGTATAATATTTTTCAGTAATTTTTATCTCTTACGTCATTGTAAATTATTTGTATTTTATAAGGTTGCTCATCTAATAGAAAAGTCGCAAGTATACTTTAGATTTATAATATTTTGATTAGAATTTAAGAAGAACATAATCATGTATAAAAAATAAGTGAATTATTTTGTCCCACTCGTTATAAGGAAAAATTGGGGAATTAAAAAGAAATGCAAAATTATGATCTACACGCGTAAAATTAAATAAGTGTTTTTTTTATTTGCATATGTAACTTTATCAAGAAAAAGTGATTTCTAAATGGTGCTTCACAATAGTTCATACCGATTTTTTTGATCTTCATATATTTAAAACTTAGTTCATATTTAAGTAAAATAATTGAGGGTACTCTATCAAATTCAATTAAAATGCTTAAAATTTCTAACTCTTTAAGTCAAATTGTAGCATTTTAAACAAGATTAGTATAACAAGTTAAATATGAGTTGTGGTTTGACAATAATTTTTTTGTTGAAAAAATTAACAATTTGGTGAAAAATTCCAAGAATTTGGTACAAAATCAAGCCTCTTTTTGTGAAAAACTCATGTTGCTGGTGCAAAAATAAACTATTTTGGGAAAATTTTTTATTTATTTTTATTAAAATTCAACTATTTATTTGAAATTGTTACTATTTAGTAGACAACTGACTTTCTCCTTAAAAAATCATTTTCTCGGATTGAATATTCAATTGTTTTGTAGATAGGTTGACTTTCTGGCTTTAAAGTTTGGCAATCTTGTAAAAAATGCACGTATTTTGTTGATATTCTGTCCTTCTTTTGTATAAAATTAATCTTTTTGGTAAAGAATTTATCTTTATAGCTAAAAATTTAAGTATTCACACTTATTTTCCTTTTAATTTATTTGTTTGAAGATTCACCTTTTTGGTTGAAAATTTGAGAATTTTGTTGAAAAAATGTTTTTCTTTTTTGATAAAAATTAATTTTTGAATTTACTTTTGGAACTCAAAATTCACTTCGTACTAGTTTGAAATTCATTTTTCTTGATGAAAAATTAACTTACTTGTTGAAAATACGTTTTTTCCGGCCTAAAAGTTAACTGTTTTTTAAAACATTCAAAATAGTATTGAAAACAACCCCTTTTTACGCTTGATTAAACCTGGTGATAATATCAATTTAGACATTTTAAATATTTTTAATATTTCAAGAATTCTCTAAGCTTCCTAATTTGAGCATTAACCTCAGAAAAGCATTTTGTACTTTTTGTCAAATACAAATTCAATATTTTGTATTGTATAATTTAGTTACAGAACCTTTTGTGTCCTTTCATTCAGGTGCTATTTCCAGTTAGTATGTGTCAGTAATTAAAGCCTTAAATGAGAAAACACGCTTTTATCTCTAACTATGTTTATACACTCAGCAAAATATTTGTGCGAAATTGAAGAAACCATTTCTTCAACACACATTTTTTATTTGATTAAAAATCACCTTAAAACATCTTGATACAATTTACTTTATTTTACATAGGACGCATCAAAAAAAATTTGCATATTAAAATTACTTTACTTAGACTTACTTTAGGCATTCAGAATTTTAAAAAGCCATTATTTTAAATCTTCTTTCCCCTCATTTGATAAAACTGTTTATTTTCTGAAATCGTTTTCATGCAATAACAAAATATATCTCTTCACTAATACAAGTTCCTTCACATTCAACCCTAAATCATTGCTGGACATGCCGCCAGAAAGCCACGGTTTAGGTTCTATTTTTTTTAAATCTTCTCGATTTGATCCTTGTTTCTTCCCAAAAAGAATTTTTTTATGGCTTGATATAATAAAAAATAGGTCTGATAACAGTTTGACTGTAGTAAATAGATGTTTTAAAATTAAATCCATGTCGAAGGAAGCTTCTGCATCGTCTATTGCCATGCTCAGGACCAAAGAAACTGCTAATCATGCTGCACTCGTGAGAATTTGGTTACCATCAAAATGCCCAAAGGTATAAAGTAAGGGTCTACTGTAATCTTTTTATTAAACAATGTAGCTTTTAGAGTTCTAGAACTCTTTCTAGGTATAAGAGATAAAAAATTCTTTTCATACTTTATATTCATTAGGCTAGACTTAATCAACGTTTGAATGTTATCTGCTGCATGCCCTCTTAGCAGATGTTTGTCTGTATTTTGACATGATGGATTTGCTCTCAAAAATATTATGGATTCGTCTTTGACCAAATGCTGCAACCTTTTCCAGAATTCCCTTCTTCCTTAAATACCTTTTTTTATAAAACCTCTCTCATTCCTTTCTATTTTATTAATTATCTGTTTCTCATTTCTCTATATCCTTCTTTTAAACTCAACTATTTTTTTATATATAACTATTTTTTTAAGAATCGTTGTATGCCCTACTTTAATAACCTTCTCTGTAACCCCTTCACTTTCCGCTTCTGTTGATCTTTTCTCTTTCTCCACATTTCATTAACCACGCTTATCCGATTTTCATTTTATCACACATCCTTTTCCACCCTTCGTTACTTTTCTCTAATTTACTTTCTTTTAACTTCTTCACTGTCTCCTATCAACTTCTAATTCCTTTCACCGTATCATCAACCCTTCTCTCGTTATATCCATTTTACAAAGTCACTACTAAAACTAAAACTTAATATTACTTGAACACCATCCGGCCTGGAGTAACAACGCAAAATTCGAATTCAGCTAATCCTAATTTTTGATTTATATTTCGCGCCTTTATTTTATGTTGGATATTGTTCCGGTATAATAAAACTTCATCAACATTGTAATCCAAAAAATTCGGCTTTTGACCGATTCCGTTTCCCGCAACTGAATAGTAGATTATTTAGGGATTAAGAACAATAAAAATGATGCCAAATGTTAATTCGGAAGAATAAAAATAATACCAAACGTTAATTCAAAAAAATATACAATAGGGTAATACTTATGCGGTCAAATGAATTTGCGAGAGTAAAAATTGACAAGAGTAAAGTTTTGTAATTATGCATGTGCCTCAGCTACACATGCCTTTTTGTAATAAGGAACCTCATTAGTAGCTTCTCCATATGCCCCTGCCTACAGTTTTACATAGGAAAATGTATTCTATCAATTTCTTCAATAACTTAAGGTGGATACAAATTACCTCATTTTAATCTTCACAGTTACTTACTAAAAGATGCTATTTGTATTTAGAAAAGTTAATACAGATTTTGTAAAGTGTTTTTCGCAGTATTTCTTATTTTCATTAGAAAAATATTATCGATCTATAATATAAACCAGAAAATTTGTTTCAAGTCACATTTGAGGCAAATGGAATATGTGGCAAGTCACATCTGCGGTAAGATACATTGCGACAACTATTATTTCAAGAAATGTGAAAAGCACAAGAAATTTGCAAACATGGGCCAGTCCGATATGAAGCAAGTCACATTTGGAACAAGTCTCATTCACAGCAAGTCACATTGCCTCATCTTTAATTCAGAAAAATTGTTAAAAGTGCGGGACGAAATCCCTGTGATTAGTCCCAAATATAATGTAGTTCATTCTTACCATTTTTTAATGTCACATTTTTTCCAAGTGAAAGATGCTGCAATGTGACTGATTGCCATGTGGCACGCCGCAAATGTAACTCATTGCAGTGTTTTTTTTGTTGTTGTAAATTTTAAGTGGTACAAATGTTACTTGCGATGATCTGACTTGTCTAAATATGACTTCATAAGATTTAGCATGGTTCGTATACTATTTTAGCTAAAAATTCCGAACTGCTAAATTAAGATAAAGCTGTTAATTGTGAAAATTAAAGAAATACGGATACATTAAACGTATTGGATTCTTTTATACAGATTATTTAAAAATTTTAAAAGAATCATTGCTGGATGAAAGTGGAAACTGAACTGGACTAGGACTAGTTTCTCTTCCGTACAGTAATTGATGACAACGAAATACACCAAGGAAGCTTGCACACATCAAGGAATCTAGACATGTATATTATTTCCCAAACTGAAATTTTGTTTGACATGAATAAGAATTATAAATTGTTTTAATAATATACAATAACAAAGCTTAAAATCTAATCAGCAAATAAAAACATGTCCTTATTCTTCTCGATAACATTTAATTTCCAACTTAAATAAACCCCACGGACGAGAAATGGGGCTTATGAGATTTTTCGCAAATTTAGTTTCCAACTGGATGTCTTTTCCTTTTTTAAGAATATTTTTATCACACGCAAGTATTTCTTCTATGTGTCCCTGGATTCTAAGATTGAGTGCCTGCAGCTGATTTTAACTTTTTTCAAACGATTAGTTAAACCGTTGCTTTAAAGCTGCGGCTCTTTCTGTAGCGTCGCACAGTGGGCTGTTTTGCAAAATTTACTTTAAAATCTAATATCTTTCGAAGAAATTACCCAAAATGGTCGCTTTTCAAATAAAGTTAAAGCTTATTAAATGCACAATGAAAAAAAATTATAGAGAAAAGTTTTCCTGAATTTTCCAATTTGATAAATGCGGGAAAAGACCGTCATTTTTTTCAAAATTTAAAAATTGTACTAGAAATACAAAAAAAGTTTTGTTTTGTGCTAGACATTATGTCGGACACAAGTCGAAAACATGATGGTAACTTAACAAAGTTCACTATCTATTTGTTTTTACTATCACCGAATCCACATTTGATGTCTGCATTTAAATATAAAAAATGGTGGATTCAATATAGTGGTACAAAAGTTTTGAAAAATGTAGGAAGAATGACAAAATTGTCTTTATTCATGTTTTCGAGGGCTTTGAATCCAATTCTGACGTCCGAATTTTAAAATAAAAAAAAGCTGATCCAATATAAAGAAACAAAACTTTTAAAAATTAGGGCAACTATATAAGATTGTTTATATTGACGTTTTCAAGGTCATTGAATTTATAGATAACGTTAAAATTTCAAAATAAAGAATTGCGGATGCAATATAGCGAAACAAAAATGAGACAAATCTGTAAAAATTTACAAAATAACTCATATTTACGTTTTAGAGGTCGCTAAATCTAAATCCGATATTAAAATTTCAGAATTAAACGTCATAAAAAATAGGTCGTATTTAGTGAAACAAAAATCGAAAAACAAAATGCATTTGTTATATTACTTCGTGAGGTTTGTCGCCAAATATTATGTTCGCAGTAACAGGATTATGTTTGAAACAAAATAAAACCTTTTGTGATAATATTTATTTTGTAATAATTTCTGAAAAGTATGTTTGCAGTGTAAATATAGAAAAAGAAAATGACAAAAGTAATTAGTCGTTGGATTAGCTGTTTTTTATTTTGAAATTCTGACGTCAGGTTTTCATCCAAAGTCCTCAAAAACATAATTAGTAACAATTTTGTCAATTTTCCTAAGCTTTTAAAAACTTTTGTTTTGTTATATTGGATCAGCTATTGAATTGTGCCTCTCTATATCAAATTTTTCATATTTGACCGCATTTTTATCAAAAAGAAAATACGCTACACTATTTTTCGGGTGCAAAAATTTGGGAAACTTTTTCTCTACAGTTTCCTCTTATTGATACTTCAATAAGCTTCAATCTCGTTAAAAGAACATTAGTTACAGTCAATTCGTTTAAGAGATATTAATTTTTAAAAATTAATTTCGCAAAATAGCCCAGTGTGCGCCGTTTACAATTTTTACTACACTAATGATGGCAAAAGCCTTAACGTTGTGCTTTTTAGAAGTTTAGGGATCAGGATTTGTTTTCAAGATTAACAAATTAAGTTGTAGTATATTAAAAAATCCAAGCGCCTCTGAAGTAACAATATCTTCGATATCATTTAATGACGAATCTTTTAAATTTTTAATTAAAAGTTGTGATACCAGTTCATTTGAACCTGCTGGCCTTCTAATCGCTCTTTTTTTTCGGGTAAGACTCTAGAATCATGTAATGCTATAGCTGCAAGTTTCTCTGGTAGATAGCACAAGCGACCTCATATATTTTGACATTAACGGACTTGTTATTTATCATTTTTCAGATTAAATATACGTCACTGTATGCAACAGCAACCGGAAAACAAGCCTTAAATCAAAATCGTAAGTTAATTTTGATAGCAAAAAGGCACTGTTCCCTGATGGCTTTAGTTTAGATTGAAGTTGGCGTACATTAATTTCAAAATATCCAAATTATCAGGCAGTTAATGGCAATTGCTATCCACCGCTAATGGTCCTGAAGCAATGAAACAAATACCATGAACTGAAAATCTTATACAAAAATCAATGTGAGCTAATTCACGGTAGTCATCTTAAAGTTGGTACTTTGCTTCTAAGTATGTATTTTGAAATTAAATGAGCTCATTATTTTCTGATCGCAATTTCAAATATATTTATTTGTCGCTTATACTTGCACATTTCTTGTTTTTCTTGTAAAGTCTTCCCGGCTTATATCTTGTTTATTAAAATTTTCAACCTGACACGCGTCAAAATAATTGCCTTGCTTAAGCATGCGTCAAAAATAGGTCAAAAATGATGCCATTCTAAGAAAAAGAATGGGACAAGCCTGAATCAAAATCGCAAAGGTTTTTCTGTCTTTGGTAGGGCTAAGTCAAGTGAAATATTAACAGAAAAGAAAGCTGTTGACATTCTGAACCTATATTCAAATTTATTATGCTATCGCTATTTAAAGAAAAAGAATGAGATAGGCCTAGATAAAAATTACTGAGCTTTTTGTAGCATCGGTCACGCTAATCTAATTTAAACGATTAGAAGGTATAAAGTTGAAATTCAAATTGCAAACCGGAATCCAGTTTTACTATTTTGTTCCATTTTTATTCTTGTGATGAAAGCAACAGAGATAAATATATGAATATTGGTTTTCAATTTTAATTTTAGCTATTCCCCCTTTCATCATTTAATATGAACCAGAGTTACCGAAGCTAAAAAAAACTTTGCAAGTTTTATCCAGATTTGTCCCATTTTTCTCCTTATAATGTCTCTAGCTTTTCCGCTTTTTATTGTTTGACTTGAATTAGCGTTGGCGAAGCTAGTAAACGCTTTGCAATTTTGATCCAGGCAGGACATATTTTTTTTCTTAGAAAAGCATCATCGGGGTAAATACTAACAAACGACTCACAATTTTAAGTCCAGCTGTTCATCTTTTCATTATTTGATATGACTTAGCGTTACCGAAGCTAAAACAATGTTTGTCATTTTAATGAAGGCTTGTCCAATTCTTCTCCTTGTAATATGGTACCAACAGGGTGAATGTAAATATAGGTTTTCACTTTAATCTTTATATTTTTCCCTTATTATTTGATATAAATCACCTTTACCCAAGCTATTCTCTTTCTTATTTTTTGACATGACATTAGCGTTACCAGAACTGAAAAAAGCTTTGCAGCTTTTATTTAGGCTAATCTCATTTTTTTCTAAAATGGCACCATCAGGCTAAAGATGAATGAAGATTTTGAGCCTTAAATCCAGATTTTTTCTCCTTTAATTGTTAGCCTTAAGCTAGCGTTACCGAAGCTGAAAAAAATCTATTTAATTTTGATCCTGGCTTATACCCTTCTCTTCCTTAGAATTGCACGAGAAGAAAAAAGATCTTGTAAGCGTTTCCAATTTTATCACTGGCTTTGCCCCTTCTAATTATTTGACATAGATTAGCGTTACCGTAGTTAGAAAAACCTTTGCAGTTTTGATCTAGGCTTGGCCCATTCTTTTTATTACAGAGGCATTAGCAGGGAAGATATCAACAAGGGTTTCCAATTATAATTCCGTCTCTTTTCCATTTTATTAATGCATATGATTCAGCGTTACTTGAACCAGAAAAATGTTAGTAATTTTATTCAAAGCTTGTCTCAATATTATCCTTGTAATGACACTAGCAGGGTAAATGTGAATATAGGTTTCGAGTTTCAACTATAGCTTTTCCTCTTCTTATTATTTGATATGAATTAGCGTTACTGAAGTTAGAAAAAGTTTTGCAATTTTGATCTAGGCTTGTCTCATTTTCTTCCTTGGAATAACACTAACGGGAAAAGACAAATAAAGCTTTCCAATTTAAAAGTCAGTTTCGCCCCTTTTTATTATTTGACATGAATTAGCTTAACCGTAGTTAGAAAAACCTTTGCAGTTTTGATCAAGGCTTGCCTCATTTATTTCCTCAGTATAGCACATGCAGGGTGAAGATAAATATAAATTTCTAATTTTAACTTCATTCCTTATCATTCTAATTATTTAATTCAAATTAGCGACACCTTACCTAAAAAAAGCTTTGCAATTTTATTCTGGACAAAATTTTAATTTTGATTCAAGCTTTTCCCATTCTTTCCCTTAAAATGGCACCAGCAAAGTCAAAGATGTATATAGGCTTTCGATTTAATGTTGAATTGTTTTCCTTTTCCATTGTTTGACTTCAATTAGCATTATCCAACATAGAAAAAGCTTTTAGAATTTTAATTAAGGTTGTCTAATTTTTTTCCTTATAATTGCACTAGCAGGGTGAACATTTATATTAATTTTCTCTAAAACTGTAATCTATAACCTTAATTATAAAAGTCGCAGACAGAGTTTCGAGGGTTACAATTTTAAAAATTTAAAAGTATCGAATAGAAATAAAACTCATTCAAAAAGACAAGGTTACATTATTTCCAAAGCTAACTGCTATTATTATTTTATTTTCTTCTCAATATTAGTTTTCCGCAGAAGGGTATCATTAGGGCCAAAGTAAGTAAAACTTTTGACTTTAATAAGAAAGTTGGGTCAGTAATGTTGAAAAGGGAATGATTCTAGTCTTTTTTATTAACCTTTGGATCAAAAATTTTTCGCAAATAACTTGTAATCTGCATTCAAAGATCTATGAAAAAAGACCTAAACAATATAAGTGTCAAATAAAAAATTGATTTTGTCAGAAAAGTGTTATCAAAGGTGCGTAAAGTCACTTTTGGTAAGATTGTCTTTGTAAATCGCGTTTTGAGTTCGGTCTTAGGCTCAAGGGATTTTTAAAATTTAGCACATCAAAAATCTGTCTTCCATTAGAAATCTTCTGTCTTGACTCTAAAAAATTCGTATCGTCTAGCAATCGGACTTTGCGCTACAAAATACCATTATTATTATTTAACTAGGAAATATGAACTCAAAGGAATTCAGATACATTTCTGAAACTTACCTTTGGAGTGATGCGTACAGATTTGACGTTCTGAACTAATTATGAATTTTGGTTTAAAAAAGTGCCTAAAACTAAGTTCAATTTTGTGAAATGATAAAAACAGAGCATTAATAAGGTTTTAGTCATAGCGAAAGTCTATGTTGTCCTTTTATGCAAAATTAACGCTAAAACCATTGAATTAAGTGTTCGACTAATCGCTTAAAGTTTAGCATTGGACGCGACCACAAGCAAAGCGTAAGTCACGCCAAGTATCAATACATGTTTCATCTTTGAACAATCTAGAACCATTTTTGACCTTTTTTTGACCTATTTAATTAGGCATTATATTGAGTTAAAGCACTTCAAGAGCACGCCAATGTTACTATCAACTAAATTTTGTGCTCATTTTAAGATAATAAAATAATATACAATCTGTCAAAGATAATAAATTTTTCACCTAAAAACTTAACCAAAATTAGCGATCTAAGGAAGGAGTTTTTATAAAGCAAATAAACGTTTTATTCAAACTAACTAAACGTTTTACCTAATCTAAGTGAACACTGTCATTCAATTTAATGTATTCTAGATTCGCGCGCTTGCATCAAGAAACTTTGTTTCGTTAAGAATAGCTCGGCATAACGAATGTAACCTGTACTAAATAATTTGAAAACCTGATCACTAATAGGATCATCTCTTAATATTAAAAGCGTCACGTTAGCAATGTCTCCATAGATCTGTACCTTTACTCTTACAAGGCAAAAATTAGGACAGAATCTGGAAGCGACGAATGGAAACAATTGTCCTTTTATAATCTTTCTAATTAAGCAATTATCCAATATTTCCACTTCATGAAATCTTCTAAGTAAAGCATTATATTTGCATGTTAAAGTTTCATAATAATAAACATTGTATAGTAGATTTAGAGTAGGATGAACAGCGTCGTCTTTATGTAGCTTAATTGATTCTGAAAAAAGAAAGTTTACGTTGGAAATTAATTATTTTATTCCCTATCAAATTAATTCCAGAAGTGATGGATTTTATTTCATCTCAAAAAAATTTTCATGATACATTAATGGAAAAAGTTAAAAATCAGTTCGCGAAGATAACAGCAAGCACCTTCAAATAAATTGTACCCGTTGATAATGATCTTTGCCTGTATTTCAACAGCGCATTAATTATTTTTTATTTTATTATCAAGTTTTATGCATTTCATCTTTTAACTTTTATTTCTAGTTATTACGTGTCAGTAATAAGAGCCTTAGCCGAGATAACGTTGAATACACAAAAATTCTTTAATTTTAAACTGTGTTTAATGCTCTAACTTAAAAAAAAATTTTTTTTTCGTTTTCACGATGCGAAACTGGGTTTCCAAAAGTATTCGTTAAATTTATGAGCGGAACCGAGAAAGCTTAAATATATTGGCCTCTAGGTTCAATATAGAACAATCATGGATAAGAATCGTGATCCAAATATGAATTATCGGGCATAATATAATTTTAATATTGCAATCGAGATTACACAAGATTGCAAGGTAGTACATGAAAGAATTCACACCAGATTACAACAGCAGTTAAACCCTTTGGTATCATGCACTTCAAATTATATGTGTTATCATATTTCCTAACAGGATTAAGTTAAACTATTAGGAAGAAGCAGAAAATAACTACCATGGTCTTTTTTTTCTTTTAATAAAGGAATCCTGCTCGTGAAATATTTTAATTAGAGTGTGAAACAATAAATATTCTTCAAATGGTTTCTGTACAATAAATTGCCGTAGTTCTTATTTTATTTGTCATTTAACGTTATTTGTATTTCACAAGGCTCCTTATATAACAAAAATTTTGCAGGTTCATTTAGAATTTTAAATGTTTTATGTTCAATTTAGAGAAAACGTAATAACTTATTAGGAATAAGTAAATTCGTGTATGTATCTTGTTATTAGGAAGAATAGCAACATTTAAAGTAATGCAGATTAATGATTTTAATATAAAATAGATTCTTTATTATAAAAAAGTATTAAATTTAACCACAAAAACTACAAATAATAGTATACAATTTCACAGGTGGATAATAAATAATCTTTTTCAGTCCTCGTAAATATCTAAATGCGTAATAGAATGTTGCATAGCCGGGAGGAAAGTTATACAATGGCTCTCCTTTGTGGCATGTTAAGGTTAAGAAATGAATATCTGCCAAGAATCATGGAATATCTAACTAAAATATTCACTAAAAACATTTATTTTTAAATAAGAAGGCTAACTTTTTTTTCAACTGAAATAATTGAACTTTAATTTATTTATACACCTGTTGGGTAGCTACAACAGCGCTATCAATTTGGAACTATCGAGCTATTTTTTGACTAGGTCATTTCTTATCTCTGTTATTTATTCATTACTTCTTTATAACTGAAAGGTCGAAGAAAAGTTGAAAATTCTAGAATAAATTACAACTTTTCAGCAATTATCAAAGAAAAGATAGTTATATACTCTAGGCGGAATCAGGTTTAAATCAGGTGCGTTCTACGCTTAAAGTTGTTGAATCTTCCAGGGATTTTTTCTGTGAAACTCTTTACCTTTTGACACTTATATTTTTTGCCAATTTTCCCTTTTTTGCACTTTAATAAAAAAAAATTCTGTGACTTTTATGCGGGCTAAATAAGTTTTTTGTCAATAAAAAATTATTTCCATATAATCAAGTTTTCTAATTTTTTTGCAAACAACGACAGACACAAAATATTTTCAAATGACAGTTTGCACTTCTGAAAAAGTTCTTTGAAAATAACTTTTGCTCTTTTGCAATATCTTACATTTTTTTCAAAACAATAAAATATTTTAATTTTATTTCCAGAAAACAAATTTTTTCTTCATATCTAAAACATTTAAAGAAACAAATGAAAAAGATTTCCTGGAGGAACCTAATTTTTTCTTTATATTTTTACAAAGGTTTTGCTAATAGAAAAAAGGCATCCTATTGGCTTTATGCAAACTAGATCATTTTATAGTCTAGGAGATTTTTTTTCATATTGTCTTTTTAATTTTTATCGTTAACGATGCAAGGTATCGCAAAAGAGCAAGAGGTATTTTTATAGAACTTTTTCATACGTGCAAACTTTTATCTCAAAATTTTTTCGTAACTGCCGCTGCTTGAGACAAAAATAAAAACATTTTAAATTTGAAAAAAAAAATTACTCAGCCCGCACAAAGTACACAAGATGTCTTTGTTCCGTTAATTATGATCCTTTTTTATATGTTTTTGGATTCCAAAAGAAGACAGTAACTCCTCAAAATTCAAACACGCATAACTTTGTGGAAAATTTTTGCTTGCGAATCAGGAAAAAACGAATCGCTTAACTGCCTCTAAAAAATGACATACTTCGTCCCCAAGTGATTCTGCGACTTTAACCCTTTCCAGCATACATTTTCAATATAGACGGTTTTTCATGAAAATTTGTAGAAGGGGGTTTTCGATGTCACTGATCACGAATCTGAACTCAGTTTTTGAAAATTCCAAGAGGGCGGAACTAATATGGCGGTCGAAAATTAAAATATTGCGGAATTTTGCTGACGATAGTCACTAAGTGGCTTTTGAGGTCGCTGATCACGAATCTGCTTTTAGATTCTAAAAATTTTTTAATAGCGGAAAAAATGTGGCAATCATTAATTTAAATATTGCTGAATTTCGCTGAAAATTGTCTATAGGGTGTGTTAGTGATAGCTGAACACGAATTTAAACTTGAATTTAAAAAATTTTGAAATGCCAAATATATTATGTAAAATAAGGAAGGTCTTTTGCGATTTTCCACAAATTTGCTCTCATTTGACCTAAAAGAATAAGGAATTTGGCATGTTTTTAAATATCTATAATCTTGATCTTCTGAACAGATGGTTTACAAAAAAATGTTTAATAGAACTTCCACTATAAAAATAAAGTAGAATGCAGTTGTCTCTTTCTTATATTGTGTGCCATTTTAAGTTTTGTAAATTCAGCACTTGAATCGTTATCATCCAAACATCATCTTAAGTTTACACTCGATCTTCCCAACCACGCATTACAAAAGCTATTTTTCTATCACAAGCTGTCCTTTCCTGCTCAAAGAGATGGACAAACGACATAAGTTTCATAAGAAATCTCTCAAAAAAATACACAAGGGTTTTTAGATTTAATTCTTATGAGGCTGGGACGGGGTTTATACAAAATGCCACTGATGGAGTAGATCTGTGGCATTTTTTTGTCGCGTATGTATAAAAACAGAAAACGTTTAAAGCAATCGCCATTTGTTTGTCGTGTACGCACCAAAAAAGAAAATAATCACAGCAATCATCTGTTTGTCGTATATGCACTAAAACAGAAAACGATCTCAATAATCCTTATCTGTTTGTCGCGTATGTACCAAAACAGAAAACGATCTTATTAATCATCATTTGTGTGTCAAGCACCGTTTTTAGTAATCACTATAAGGATACACGTAGAAGCTTTACAAGCAATATAAATTCTGCACAGAAATTATATTGATCCTACAGTATCAAAACAACTATTTCAAAATTTTTATTATGAAAATACCTAGTAAAGATCGCTTTTAATATTTATAGATTATCATATTTTGCCTCATATAAAATGAAAGCGGGCATTTCCAGTGATGCACAATCTGTAGCTGGACTTGCTGATTTAGATATCTACGAAAATGATCTGAATTTGCAAAAAGAAGATGAGCTTCTAGAAGATCAACATATCAATAATCAAAATAATGATGGAGAAGAAGCTTGTAGCAATTAAAAATGAAAACATAAAAAGAAAAAGAGAGCAGACAGTCCATATAATGCTGAATTCAGGTTAGATATATCAGACGATATCAAATCTACATTGCACATTTTTCGTGTCTTTTTCCTGATCATAATTTAGATGTAATAGTTCAGCAAATAAATATTGACATACAAAACGATACTCGGAATGAGCAACCAATAACAAAAGAAGAGTTACTGATTTTTTTAGGTATCAATATTCTGATGGGGATAAAAAAATTGCCCTCATATCGTGATAACATGTCGTCTGATCCAAAATTGAACAATGCATTCATCAGTTCGTTGATGCCTGTTGTTTGTTTTGGGTTCATTTCAGGTAGTGTACATATTTTTAATAACAGCCCAGAACGTAAAAAAGGCAAACCAAATTACGATTAATAATATAAATTGAAGCCACTACTGGATGCACTTTAAGCAACTTTTGTAGCATGTTGGAAACCAGGCAAGTATCAGTCTGTCGATGAATGAATGATCAAATTCAGAGTTCAAAGTAGCCTAAAGCAATATTTGTTAGCAAAACCAATGAAGATATAAGTGTTGCCTTTGCGCAGATAAGTCAAGTTACCGTTGGAATCACATGTTCTCAAGAATTTGACGCGTGAAATTGTTGGCAAAAATCATCATTTTTATTTCAAAAATATCTTTACTAGTGTTAATCTGTTGATTTTGCTAAAAGACGACAGAAGATTTTCTGGTGAAACTGTACGTTCTAATCGTACTGTATTACCAACATCTAAAATAGCTGACAAATAAATGAAACATGGAGATTTCAAATTTCGCACTTCTGAAACTGGCATTTGTTAGTTCAAATAGATGGATAAGAAAGGTGTTTGCTTTCTGTCAACTTATAATAATCCCTTTAAATTGCCAACTGTACATCAAAGGTAGAAAGATGGCACACTAATAGCAGTAAATTATCCGATTATATACTCTGATCACAACAAATATGTGAGCTTTGTGGATAACGCTGATCGTTTGTTATCTACATATTAAATTTATCGAAAGTCGAAAAAGTGGTTACATAGACTATGTTGGCATTTAGTTGATCTAGCTTTTACAAATTCATTTATTATATATACAAAATAAAACGCTGGTGAGACTGTAACATTAAAACGTTTTCAATTGTTACAAGTAGATCAAATGATTTCCTAAAAGATTCCAATCATAAAAAGAAGAAAGCGTCAACCTTTACTTGTCGGTTCACACAAACCACAATTGTCTATTGCAAAAAGACGCTCTTAGTCTGCTAATTTGCTCACATACAATGCATCTAAAAGACAATGTGCGCTTTGCAGTACAAAAAATAATACAAATTGGACATGATGGATATGTAACACATGCAACGTACCATTATGTTTACAATCAGAAAGAAATTTCTTCTCGAAAGCAAAATTTAGTACTATTTCAATTTTCAGCTGCCATTTTGGATAAACCATTTCATAATCTTCAAAATCTAAGTTTAGATTTGTGATTAGCGATCCCGGAAATTCTTTAGAGACCATTTTTAGCAATATTTCAATCTTTGGTCACCATATTGGATCCGCTCTTTTAAAATTTCATAAATCTAAGGTCAGGTGCGTGATCATCGACTGCGAAAACTCGTTAGTGACCATTTTTACCAAAATTCATTAATATCTCAATATTCAACCGACATATTGGATCTCATTTTCAATTTTCAAAGTCTAAGTCTGTATTCGTGATTAACGATCTCGAAAACCCTTATATGTAAATTTTTATAAAGATATGGCTGAAAATTTTGTCAAAACTAAATTTTTTCTAAAAAGAAGGATATTTTTTAAAACTTGTTTCTTAATATAACCTAATTACCAAAATTTTTGAAACTTTTGCACTATAGTTTGGTTTCTGTAACATTGTGTGAGCATGAAACTACAGACGACTGTGGTTAAATCGAATAATTACTACCTTCTAATCACAAGAAATGGTTTAAAAAAAGGTGACATCAGGTAATGCAACTCTGCCAAATAGGGTTGAATGAAAAACCTTCCTCATTTGAATTAGATTCGGTCTATAATAAAGTTTTCAAATAGTTATTTTTGTTAATATGTAAATTAATTTGTTACCCCTGGATTTGTGTCTTGCGGAAATTGACGCCACGCAGCATCATAGGGTGAGAGAAGCCGCAGGGCAAGAAGGGAAGGTCGTTTGTAGTCAATCAAGCGTAAAAAAAAGGAGCATAGCAATAGAGCGCTTGAGCTTAACAGCTTAACTAGGTTACTGCGTCATAGTTGTACGTCGCCGTTTACTCTTAAGCGGAGAAAGCACACACGGAGACGCGATCATTTGTGTATTTATAAATTATTGCTTAAGCAATTTCCAACTTTGTGGTGCTGTCGTATAGCTACCCATCCTATCTTACCTATCGACATGTGGCAATAGACCGCTAGCTATGGCCGTCAGAAGTGGAATATGGAATAGAAAGAAAGGAAAAAACAAAGCAGTGGTCCTGTCCTTTCCTTAGGACAATGATTGGTTTTGGTCATCTTTCATCTGCTTTCATTAGAAAAGGATCAATCCACTATTTGATATTCAGTACAATATGTCGATGATCTTTCTCTTACGACGCTATCTATCTTACATTCTCACAAGATAGAAACAAAGGTGTGCTCACTGCAGCGTTTTTAAACTTCCGAGTGTTAGAAAGTGTTTCGCAAAGGAAAAATATTCAAAGTGTTATAAAAAATTAAAGATAGAAAGGCACCTGGTACAGATGATATTTTAAATTAGGTCTGGAAATATGGGAGGATAGAACTAAAGGAATGGGCATGGACAATGTATAATGTAATAAGGAGAGAAAAGGGGTCGCCACTGTTATGGAATGATAAGTAGTGGTACTTATAGTCAAGAAAGGCAAAGGGAAAAAACTTAAAGGTTATAGGGATGTGACGCTGATGCCAACATTGTATTAAGTATATGTTACTGTTTAGTCGAAAAAAAATTAAAGAAAGAGGTTGAAAAAAATGGAGCCACCTAATTAGGCAGCATTTAAAAAAAGTAGGGGTGATGGAGAACATGTATATTCTAAATTATCTGTTCAATAAAAAAGTTGAATGGGAAAAAGAGTCAATGATAGCAATATTTGTGTACTTTAAGGCGAGGTGAGTTAAGATGGGAGAGGAAAAGCAGGAATAAATTGAGAGGTGAAAGAAAGTAGAGTTAGAAGACGTAAAAGAGTCTTAATATTCAGAATATACCTTGCAAAAAAATAGATATCATAGAGCTCATATAAGAGAGAAAGTGAAAAAGCGTCCGGGGTAATGAAGAAGATATGGAGAATATGAGAAAGAGGATTCAAAAGAGATTGAAGAAAAATGTCAAGTCGCACAGAATTTGAGACGTTGAAATGGGCGGTATTACTTAAAAGAGTGGTGATATGAAAAAAGAAGTAAAGAAAAGAGATTAAGAGTTGACAAGAAAGGTAAGTAAGGTGAACGCTAGGGGTAGACTGGAAGACGCCTGGATATATGGTGACAAATGGAGGGCAAGGGGATAAGTTAAGTACTGGAGCCAGAGTAAGGGCATGGGAATCTGAGAAGAAGTAGAAGGAGAGAAAGGAAGAAGAATTACTGAAAAAGTGTTGAAATAAAGTAGAAGATGTAGTAAAGTAGGAGGTAAAAGAAAGAAGGGGGAGGGCTATAGAACTAACAAGATTAAAAAAAGAAGGCAAATCATTAAAATCTGTTCAAATTATTTAAAAACATTATGTTGACGTTTTAACAGCAACTTAAAGATATCAGTACACGTTATTGATCTAAATGAGGCAAATATTATAGATAATAATTGTAAATTCGTGTATATTTTTCAGACTGGCACAACAGTAATATTAATCATAAAACTATGAAAAACTTATAAGTTTACAGCATTAGTAATTTACAAGCAGTGATAATTCAAATTTCATATTTTTTTGTAGACAGGTGTGAAACCTAAAAAGGGTCCCCTGGCGCTCAAGCTTCGAAGCCTATTGTGTCAACCCCTTAAGGATTCCCTTTTTGTCGTTGTGCTAAAAGTTATTTTGTAGACTTTATATGTGATATCCTAAGGTCTATCTTGAGTATTCTTAGGATTTTCCTGGCTTCACACAACCCGCACGCATAGCCCAGGATGACTTACCTCTGCCGACAACCCAGGGTCCATTCCTAGTATATCCAGTGCTCAGTCTGGATCCAGCATTTAATGACGATCCCAATGCAGCAAGACACTAGTCTTAGTACCGGTTTCAGGCCTGTTTATTTCATTGCTGTTACATTTTTTGCTACCTTTTCTGCATCTTTATAGCCCTTGATCCCTAGGTTTCCACGAATTCATATACGGGTCACGTTTTTCTTCTCTACCTATTGGTTGAATTCCTTTTTGGATTTTTAAACCAGTTCTAATTTGTTGGCTGCTTTTTAAACTGCATTTAATGTCGCTTCAATGTTCATGCAGATTGTAATCTGCCCAACAGCATCGCTTTTCTCTATTAATGTCTCAGCGCAGCCAAGAAGAGCCAGGACCTCCGCCTGAAAGACGATCGGCAATATCCTGTGAAAGTAGAAAAACTGACGCCACCTTTTGTTTAGAGTCGTATGTCTGCCAGATTTCTCCTTAGAGCAACGGGTTACAATTTTCTTTTTACAAAACTTATCTCGAAATGCAGGCGCTAAAGGTCTGAATGAGGTTAAAGCATTTTGTTGTTATTTCTTCCCTCATTTCTAGAATTTGCAACGTACTGATGACACTTTGGAGCCTGACGTATTTAATGCCTATGTTCATATATTTGCGTTTTGCCATCAGGCTACGGTAACACTTATTAGGATCACCTCTAGGTATTGAACAGTGTATCACATTACTAGCCTTTTTATCACAAATTGCAAGGCGTTAACTTTTGAAACATTTTTACGTTCTCATAGAAGTGAACGAACTGGTCTTTTCAAAATTTATAGAGAACCTTGAGTGGGCGCACCAGAGTTCAGCGACACAGCATGCTGACCTTGTCAATCACAATAACGTTTCGAGATAAGCCTTCTTGATTAAAATTGCAAAAAAATATGCATATTTGTATAAATTTAGACTGCAAAGAAGACCGCCGTTTACAATAAATCACGGAGGGGACAGTCTGCTTGTATCATCAGAGCTCCACTATACTGACTAGGCTTTTACTCCATCTGAGTTTAAACTGCCTCCAGCGTAGCATACTTTCTACCCAGCTCAATAGCTAGTCTGGCACGCCACACTTTAGAGCCTCACAACAAACGACTTATGGAAGGGCATTGATTAGGGCACCTCTGTGTCCAAGAAGGTGCATAGAGCATACACTTTTTTTAATCGCTGTTTTAATTTGAAATTAACAGCATAAGGCGCAATTAATAGAAAGCAGTAGGAGAATAAGGGCCACTTTGTTGTTGCCGTCTTTCTATGCTAAAACGTAATTAAGGGCAATGCTTACCATAAATAATTTTATCTGTGTGCGTCAACGATATCCATGCTCTCATGTAAGAGCATAGGCTAAGCCTTACCCGCCTAGGTAATTTAGAGGGGCACAAGAATCAATGACCCATTTTACCATTTGAATATTAATGAGCTCAGCTTTGAAGACTTTCTGGGCTAATATCTTGCTCCTCACTCTTTATATGTAAGGGCTTCTCAGCACCACCTTAAAAAATAAGTCAAGACGATACACACCTCTAGTATTTCTTTGCTTCTGCCCCTGAGTCTCACTTTGAGAACAGTGAGTTTCCTGCAGCAGAGCTTTAAAAAAAATCGTATTCATACCCTTGATGGCTGTGCATGACCTTTGTGCTTTTCTGTGTTGCGTCTAATTTATACAGCCAGACCATCCTAAGCCACTAATCCTACCCACCACTAGATAGTATCGGTAATGTAGAATTGCAAGGGCCCTTATTTATGCTTCTTGGAAACCTACAGCTGTGATTCAGCTCGTCGTCTTTGGTCTAGTTTTCTGTTTATTGAAGTAAGCTCTTTATGAATTGGTCCATAGAAAGAGTTTTTAATAGTTAAGATGACTTAGAAAAACTAAAGGATAGCCAGAGATGCCGGGAAACATTAGGGTTGCTCTGCGGCTAATTTCATTAAAGATTTTTTCCGCTCAGGCTGTCTAGCTGCTACAAAGACAGACAGGCTAAGGATCACCTGATACGAATACAAGTTTGACCAGGGCATTATAAGTTATCTCTGTGAAGGTAAGGCTCAGTGTTTCTAGAATTGCAAGTTGCTCTGAATATTGTTGCGTAATACAAGGCCTGTTGTCAAGAGCCTTAACTATTGTTTAAAAGCCACGCAATGCGGTCTCTCCTTCTCTGGGCAACGTTATAGGTTTTACCTCTTTTCAGAAAGCCCAGTCCTCTATGCGATGTGAGTGATCTTTAGCGCTTTCATTAGAATGACCCCTAAAGAGGCGTTTCTCTTCGGTGATGAGTTAGGTGAGCGCCCCGATTCAGAGCCTTTGTTATTTTTGCAAGCAAAGAGTCTGCTCCCTAAAAAATTCAACCTGATATCGCAGAGCATCCCCTAGAACACCTTCATTGTGACTTAACCGTGTTCGCTTAAACTGAGGCGGGTATGTCTAAGTATTTGTAGAATTGAAAACTCTGTTGCTATTCTGTTTTTGACACGGTGATCACATCCTGTTTTGGCATCATTAGAACTCGCAACCTCAATATTTTTTGGGGCTTTTCTACTACAAGCAGCCAAACCATTACAAGCAGATTCACCTTTTTCAGGTCTCTAGTCCGATTTCACCTTTAAACACTTCATCTATGTATAAGGTGATGTGATTTAAAAATTTTTAATAAATCTGCAAATTTAGATAGTAATTATACCTTCTTTTTGTTAATTTAAATTTACTTAGAAGTTATCAATATTTAGTTACCTAGATATCCAATTAAAAGTAACCGATAATTTTTCAGAGGATAATTATAGCTGTAAATACTGATTTTTATAACCTCATTCATGTATGAAAGTATTAATTTCTTAAGTTTCAACTTAGAATTTAATATTATTTGCTATTTTATAATTTATTGTGTGCCTGCTGTTCAATTTTCAGTTTGTAGGGTCTCATGGTAGAAAATAAGAAGTTTTTTGAAACGAAAATTAGTTGACTCTAGAATTTTTAACGGGCCGAGACTTTTTGCTAGGACTTTTCATTACTTTTGAATATAAGTAAAATTAATGTAAAATATCAGTCGAGTATAGTGGTCTGTAAAAGC
This sequence comes from Amphibolips quercusostensackenii, assembly GCA_032357855.1. Classification (NCBI taxonomy): domain Eukaryota; kingdom Metazoa; phylum Arthropoda; class Insecta; order Hymenoptera; family Cynipidae; genus Amphibolips; species Amphibolips quercusostensackenii. The sequence continues at coordinate 3,407 of JAUELO010404550.1, read as the reverse complement.
TTGCAAACTCGCGAATCGCTGATATACTGGAAAACGCATTTTGTTAAAATACATGACTTATTGGAATAATTTACTAATTTAGCTTTGTATGCCTAAAAGATTTTTTTCTGTGGAATATTTTATTTTTATCTTAACAATAAAACTTTTATGCAACAGATAAATAAATGGGTGTAAATTCTTTAAAATTGAATCTCGTGTTATATCTGTACAGTATTAATTAAAATAAATCTGAAGTATTTTTGAGACTTGTGTGACATTTGTAGCACGATAAAAGTCAAATTATGTACAATAAAGTAGTAGATATAAGTTGGGCAAGAATTTTAGTATATATAGTACTAAAATATTGGGAAGAATCTTCAGTGCTTTACATTTTTATTAAAGCTTATCGCAAGCAGGTTTTCTTTATTTGAAGAAGATGAGGACCCTGATGGGAATTTCATCTATCATCTTATTCATTTTTTCTACTCCTATTGGTATGTATAATAACTGTAATCATTTAAAGCGTGTGATACCGAAGTTTTCAACTAATGCTTCTAAAGAAAAGCGTTGAATTACGCTATCTATACTATTCCAAATAATATAAATATAATTGTTCCAAAATCTATATAATCATAAAGAAATCCATATAATTCATTTTTTCTTGAAATAATAAAGAATACTATATGAACTACATTAATCTGCTAATTACCTTACTATTGTAACCGTGAATCTGCTCTCCCAAAATAGGTAAAAATTGTATTGATCTTAAAGACGAAAATTTAATTTACAATATTTTTCTATCTCTCAACATGTGTTAAGAGGTGATTCATAAACTACTTTGATGATTTCGGTTTCGGGAGCTCAAAAGTTGGTGAAAACTCATCAGGTTTCAATAGAAACATAAAGACAGGAGGCGGAAACAGTGCAGAGTCATCCGCGTGTTATATGTACAGCCCGTAATGTACTTTGTCATATGATATCATTTTTATAATGATATTTCTATTACATCACAGATTAGAAAATTCTTGGGCAATAATCTTTTTGTAAGACTTTGGGCATAGTTTAAAAAAAAAGCATTATGGTGTACCTAACGTTATCACTATAGGCCTACAAAAAGGCTGTTGTTGCCTTATTAAGACCTTACTTTAGTTGTTTAAATCAACCCCTTACTGCTATGTTCTCTTCTATCATATCCTATCATATCGTATATTATCACCCTTTTCCTCACTTTCAACTACTACACTCCCCTCTCCTATTTCCCCTTTCACTTTACTTTAGACCCTTACTTCTCCACTACCACCCCCTCTACTTTTCTGCCCTAACCCCTAGCTTCTCTCCTACTTTCCTGCCCCTACTTCTTCTTAGTTTCCCTCCCCCACTCTCTCTATGTACCATGTGTCCCCACCAACACTCTTTTATCTGTATTCCCATCTGCTTACCCCACATTCCTTCCTGAGCGAAAGGTGAAAAGGATAGACAGAATAGTTTTTCTTCATCGAAAAGGAAAAGGATTATCAACGGGAACAACATGGTGGTCTAAGAAAAAACAAAGTTTGAATTTTGTTCAGGGTAGTAGCTGATGTTCTGAGGTTCATAAAAAAATTGAATACATATTTTATTAAAAACACGTCGGTTTACTTAATTAGTAATTTTTTCATTTGAATTTCAAGTCAAATTAGAGTTGATGTTAGAGCTTAAAATGCTGAAGTTTATTTTTATCGGAGAATGTGTGAATTTAGGTTATTTTGCAAAATACCTTGGGTACAACGTACTTGAGGATGCTTGCCGATATTTTCACTAAGTGATTTTGACTCAATTTTTTTGATGTATTAGTTCAAATTTTTGCAACAAAATAAAATCTATGATTCATTAAATTTATATACTAAATTAATAGATAAACGCTTATTTTTCGTCCTGCTGTCCTTAAAAAATTGACTTGCTCACACTTTCATGTTTTTACAGAATTTTCTTGAAATCTTATCTTAAAATTTCGCATTCATCCAAAAAATTAATATACTATATAATTATACAATTAATTTCCCAATAAAATTTGTTTGCAGAATTAGCTTCGAAACATAACGAAGACGCAGTTCATCCTGCTCCCATTCGACTGCATAATGTGAGGCATTTTGAAACTGACGAACCTGCGATTTGGCCTTTAGTTGGAAGATTTCATGCTGTAGGAATAGTGGGTAATTTCATAATTGGAAAAGTTATTGGCGGTTTTTTGTTCCCATTCATGGCTTCTAGAGCCGATCTTCATTCTCGCCTGGGAAGAGTTAAAATACAAATACATGACGAAATTGCCAACACCATTAAACCAATATTGGAAGAGGATCCTCTAAATGATCGATTTTTTAAAGAATTCGAGAAACATCACATTCGTTATGCGGAGCTAGTCGAATAATTCAATTTTGGAATATACATTAAAATGCTACAAAACTGCTTTATTTTTTATAGAAGGCATCGATCCTCTCAGTTAGGTTCAACTCAGTCTAGGCTAATCCAATCGCTTTCTCAGATCCGTAAATTTTTTTGGATGGCTAGATGCAGCCTAATGAGATATAAAACAATACATCAGTAACGAAAATATAATTTTATAATGCTACCATTTTTATAGTTAATAATAGTATACTAAATAATTAGTGCCTAACTTCATATGGATTAAATTACGTTTATAATTAATATTAAATATTATTTTTATTTGAGCTGACTGTATTCTTCATAATTATGAAAATTTTTTCTAAAGTCTAATCGTACAGACTAATATTTAACATTAAAATACATTTTTCAAATTGCTATGAATAATTATTCTAGGAAAACAAAGTTTAAAACTGTTTTCGTCTATTACCTTTATTTCTTTCAAACTGGGATAATAGTATTGAATAAAATATAAACCGACAAATAAAGTGAATTCATATTTAATGTAAACTAAATCGACGTTACAAATATAAAAGTTTGAAATATACGTGGAGAGTAAAACTAAATATTGCTATCACAAACGCTGAACAAAATGATAGTGAGTAATTATAAGCTCGCGAAATTAATGTAACGTATGAACAGTAACTCTACACGCAGAGTATACTTAACTGGCCGAGAGCCAGAGAGCAAAAAGCCAAGAACCTCTCCTCAGCATCGATTTTATTAGATCGACAATCCCTTCCTCCTTTAATTTTTTTCTCTTTCTTACTGATCAATTATATGCGGATACAAAACCACGGAGATAGCACGCATCACTCCCCACTTCATACTTATGCCATATATACGCATGTATAAGTGCAGGTACGTGTGTGTGTGTAAACGTACTGAGAGAAGCAAGCATGAGAAGAATCAAAAGGGAGGAAAGAAGATAGGAAAAGAGAAGAAAGAAAGAAGAGAGGAAACAGAAAAAGAGAGCATGTGTGTAATGACGTGTATGCGTATGTGTA
>JAUELO010404453.1:0-14305 GCA_032357855.1 Amphibolips quercusostensackenii | reverse complement strand
ATATTTTTTAGTTTGGAATTTAAATTTTTTTGTAACTTTTTTGTTCTTTTACTTAATAATGTATTGTAATAAATATTCTTCATTTGCTCGTATTTTTTAAGATATATATTTTGTTCAATTCCATAATTTTAAAGAATGCATAATACTAAGGTTGTTATCAAATGTTTAATTTTTCAGTTATTTTAATATCTGTTTTTTCACGGACTGTTTATTCGTTTATAGAACAACTAATTTTTTTTTAATTTCAAAAAAAAAGTGTTCTACTTAAATGTGACTTTTCAAAATAAGGAAAAAATGTTTAAGAAACTTTGTCGAGTCTGTCGTTGTTAGGAAGAAAAAAGCGCATTTTTTTTTCAATTCTCATTACTACAAGAATGGCTGAGCTCGAATAAAACTCACAAGATACCTTCCTTATACAAGTGCAAATTCAGCTGATTCAACTCAACTATTTTAACTTTGATTATTTTTTGTTTGTAATAATTCAGAGTGTTCAGAAAAATAAAATAACTTTGAAGCTTAATTTAATTTATTGACAGTTATTTCAGTATAATCATGTAAAAATTAAAAGTTGAGAAAATATATAAATAACGTAAGACTGAATGCTTTTTTGCCCTTTTGATTGTTCTCGGTAAATTTCGTATTATTTTCCAGTGCGTAAAAATTAAATTAGAAAGATCTTTAAGCGAAATAAAGTAAGGTAAAATAGAGTAAGGCGAAATAGAGTAAGTGAGTAGATAATAATTGTTTTTCTATTTTGAAGAAGAAATGGTTGATTGCCTAATATTGGTGGAGGTGAACTTATCTATATCTATGTTTGACAGTATTGCTTTCTTAGAATTTCAATCAAACTAAACGTTGCACGCAATGTCCTTCTTGCATCAAACTTAAATACTTCTCACGTTTTCTATTTCTAGATATTTGCAAAAAAATGTTCCTGAACAAGTAGTATGAAAAAAAAACATTTTTAAGACTCCAAGAGAAAAAAAGCTTGATTATTTTAAATTAATCTAATTTTCACTTTTTCTAAAGGTACTTTAACTGTGAACTAAAAAAATGGGGTCAAAGAAAAAATGAGAATCTAAATCTAGAATAAGATTTTATAGGTAAGAATAATAATTTATTTTTAGAATCAGTGGTTATTTTTTTTTTTATGATAATTCTCATAATAATTTTTCTACGATTGAGGAGCAGTGGAAACTTTATATAGAAAAATTGTCATTTCATTCATCAGAATTGTTTATTAAAAAAAAAAATGAAAAACTAAATCAAAAATCAGGCTTGACATGATTTTTAAAAATTTTATTAAAATTTTTCTAAAATTTTTCATGTCCAATTTAGTCAATGTTTTTGCAGGAGAGAGTAGCAGGGAGATTTAGTGGAAGGGAAGTAATAAAAAAAAAGGGAAATAAGGTAGGTAGATTTTGGGGAATGTGAGAGAGGAAGCAAGGTGGTTGAGTATAGTAGAAGTAGAAGAATGTGTGGTGTGAAACTAAGTGAAATAAAGGGAAGGAAAGTAGGTCACGTGATGGAAATCGAAAAAAGAAAAAACGGGATGATGTACGGAGTAAAATTAAGGAAAATAGGGGGCGTTTAATAAAAGCAAGTAATTATAAATTAGAAAAGGGGAAGTACGGGAAGTGATTAGTAATGTGGTAGAGAAAGTAGAGTAGTTGAGTTGAATGAAGTAAAAAAAATTTGTAGTGTGGAACTAAGGAAAATAAAAAAAAAGGAAGTAGGGAAAGTGATGTGAATTAAGTAAAGGGAAAATGGGATGATGTACGGAGTAAGAGTTGAGGAAATAAAAGAAGGTCAATAAAAGAAAGCAATGGAAAATGAGGGAAGGGCAAGTACGGACAGTCATTGGTAATGTGTTGGAGAAAGCAGAGTAGTTAAGTGAGGTGAAGTAGAACAATGTGTGGTATGAAACTAGGGAAAATTAAGAAAGATTAATAAGAGAAGTGATCGATATTGAGTGGAGAAAAAATAAGATAATGTATGGAGTAAAAGTTGGGGAAATAGGAGGAGGTAAATTAAAGAACGTAATTGAAAATGAGAAGAGGGAAAGTACGAAAAGTAATTGGTAATGTAAAAGAGAAAAAAGCATAATTGAGTAGAGGGGAAGTAGAAAAATGTGTGAAACTAGGGTAAATGAAGGGAAGAAAGTAGGTCACGTAATACAAATTTAAAAAAAGGGAAAATGAGATAATGTATGGAGTAAAATTAGAGAAAATAGGAGAAGGTGAATGAAAGAAATTAATTAAAAATGAGGTAAGGAGAAGTACGGAAAGTGATTAGTAATGTGATAGAGAAAGCAGGGTAGTTGAGTTGGATGAAGTAGAAAAATGTGTTGTGTGGAACTAAGGCAAATAAAGAAAAGGGAAGTAGGGGAAGTGTTGTAAATTGAGTAAATGAAAAATGGGATGATGTACGAAGTGAAAGTTAGGGAAATAGAAGGAGGTAAATGTAAGTAAGTAATGAAAAATGAGGGAAGGGCAAGTACGGACAGTCATTAGTAATGTAGTAAAGAAAGCAGGGTAGTTGAGTGAGGTGAAGTAAAAAAATGTGTGGTATGGAACAAGGGTGAACAAAGGAAAAATAAATAGGGAAAGTGATCGAAATTTAGTGAAGGAAGAATGGGATAATGTATGGGGTGAAAGTTGGGGAAATAGGGGGGGGGGATAAAAAAGTAATGAAAAATAAGGGGAGAGAAACTACGGAAAGTAATTGGTAATGTGAGAGAGGAAGCAGCGTAATTAAGTAGAGGGGAAGTAGGAAAATTTGTTGTAAAAGTAGGGGAAATAAAGGGAAGGAAAGTAGGTCAAGTGATAGAAAGTAATAAGAGGGAATATAGGATGATATATAAAGTAAAATTAGGGGAAATAGGAGGAGGTGAATTAAATGAAGTCATGAAAATTAAGGTGAGAGGAATTACGGAAAGTAATTAGTAATGTGAAAGAGGAAGCAGGGTAGTTTAGTGAAAAAAATAGAAAAATGTGTAGTGTGCAACTAGGGAAAACAAAGTAAAGAGAAGTAGAGGAAGTCATGTAAATTAAGTAGAAAGAAAATAGTATAATGTATGGAGTAAAAGTAGGGAAAAAAGAGCGAGCTGAATGAAAGAAAGTAATATAAAATGAGCAAAGGGGAAGTACGGAAAGTAATTAGTAATGTGAAAGAGGAAACCGCGAGGTTGACTAGAGGGTAGGTAAAAAAATGTGTGGTGTAAGACTCATGGAAATAAAGGAAAGGAAAGTAGTGGTAGTGATGGAAATTAAGTGGAGGTAAAATAGGATAATGTATAGAATGTATATTGTCAAAGAAGTAAAACAGGTGGAGGTAAATGAAAGAAAGTAATGTAAAATAAGGGATGGGAAAGTACGAGAAGTGATTGGTAATGTGGTAGAGTAAGCAGGGTAGTTAGGTAGAGGAGAAGTAGAAAAATGTGTGGTGTTGAATCAGGAGAAGTACAGGAAAGAGAAATAGGAAAAGTGATGAAAATTAGGTGAAGGAAAAATGGGATAATGTACAAAGTGAAAGTAGAGGAAACAGGGGTAGGTAAAAGAAAGAAAGAAAGTCATAAAATGAGGGAACGGGAAGTACGGAAAGTGACTGGTAATGTGAAAGAGGATGCAGGGTAATTGTGAAAAAAAAAGGAAAATGTATGGTGTGGAACCAGGAGAAATCAAGGACAGAGAAGTAGGGGACGTGGTGGGAATTAAGTAAAGAGAAAATGATATAATGTATGGTGTCAAAGTAGGAGAAACAGGTGGAGGTAAATGAAAGAAAGTAATGTAAAATGACGAAAGGGCAAGTACGAAAAGTGATTGGTAATGTGGTAGAGGAGGCAGGGTAGTTGAGTGGAGAGGAAGTAATAAAATGTGGGGTGTGGAACTAGGAGAAATAAAGAGAAGGGAAGTAGGGCAAGTAATGGGAACTAAGTGGGGGGAAAAGGGATATTGTAGTAAGTGAAAGTAGAGGAAATAGGGGAAGGTGAATGAAAGAAAGTTATGAAAAATGAGTGAAGGTGAAGTACGGAAAGTGATTCTTAGAGAAGTAGGAAAGTAATAGAAAATAACGACTGTAAGTAGAAAAATGTAGAGAATGGAAGTAATGGTATCAAGTCAGGAAAATTAGTGTAAGTGATTGGAAATGTGGAAAGGAAAAAGAGATAATAAAGTAGTGTAGAAGTATGGAAGTGAAGAAAAATGAGATCAAAGGAAGCAGCAGAATAAGGGAAGTAGAAGTAAGGGGAATAAGGGGTGAGAATTTTAGAAAAGTAAGGATAAATAAGGGGGGCAGTGAAGGACATGATTAGAAATAAGGTTTAGTAAGGGTGGGAAAGTGAATTTTTTTGCAAATTTGAGTGCAATTAATCTTGCAATGTTGTTTGTATTTGAGAATTAAGAATTTATAAAGCGCGAGTAAAAAATGAAAATAGCATCACAATTTAAAAGAAGAAAGTGTTAAAATGAAATGGATATCTTGTTAATTAACGGTTATAAAGTTACACTTCTTTACTTTTACCAAAAAATTCTTACTCTTTAATCTTCAAATTAAATTTGCTATGCATGTCAAATATAAGGATCTACTTTAGTTGAATTTTTTTCCTTTATGGAAATTTATGCTTTTGAGGAAACTAATCATTTCGAGTCATAAGAGGAAATTTTCGAGTAGTATTAAAACTAAAAGTCGCACTACGAAACAAGATACTTAACAAAATGTGAATTTGATAGGAGAGGAAAAACAGGTTCTGTAAAATTGTAATTACCATCTAAAGATAAAAAGAAAATTTACTTGCAGGGTGATTTGTTACTGGATTGAGGGCAGGAAATTTTAATCAGAATAATATAAATTTTTACCATCATTATATAATGATTTGATGTTTGACCTAAGGTTAATAAAAATCAGTAGCAATATAAGAATTTAAAAAAGAATTATTATGAACTATAATAGCATCTCAGAACTAGCTAATTAACGGCCTTTAATTCTTTCATGAAAGGGAAAATGAAGCCTGTGAAATCGCAGTCACCAAAACAACCTTTAATATTTTCTAATATTTTTATTAGTAATTTTGAGCACATGAAAAAATTATGATTGTTTATTGAAGTTATAAAAGCTAAAAGCTAATCAAGGAGTTTCATCTGGATTATCCCAGAAAAATATAGTAAATCTTATCACGTGAAGGTGATCTTCATTGCAGGCAAAGAAACTCTGAAATCAGCGTGAAGATAACACTTTGTTTTTTCTGTGCAACTTGATATATAAAATTGATGATTCATTAAACTTTATACATTTAATTCCTTTTTTACAAAATAAAGCTCACAAACATTTCGGAACAGCAATAATGATTGAGTTTCTTTTTTTAAGAGGATGCAAGAACCTAAGATTTCAGGTGGTCAGTATTTTTATAAATATTAAAAGTAGATGATTTTTGATTTTTACAGTTTTATTTCAGCATGATATAAATAAGACACATACTTAAGTAATAATTTTCATGTCTCATTTTTTTTTATTTCGTTGATACCCAAAATTATAATTTAAAAATTAAATTTCTTGTTAATTAGTGTCGTTTATGAGACTGAAATTGTATATGAAATAAAATAAGATAAATAATAATAACGATATATATAACTCATTTACTTTTCAAACTTTGACTTCCTAGCCACGTTTACCTAGCTTAATTAAAGTAAAACACAGTACTTGCGTCCTAAAAGACGACAAAAAAAATTATTCGTGAACATCTTTCTTAGATATTAGCTCGAACTAAAGTCATACATGAAAAATTGATTTTTGCGAATTCCGCAATATAGTGCAAGATTTAGGCTTCACTTAATGCACTTCTTGAAATTGATATAGCGCATCTGCTTCTCTTGACATAAATTTTGATAAATCACCGTATATGACTTTTATGTGACTCGAAGGAACCTACTGCCTTGACAGAAGCTCTGCAAACATAAGTTTTTCCCTGTACCACACTTATCTGTCTAAAGTTTAAAAACATGCTTTACAATCTTGTCACAGGAGGCACTGTCGAAATGCAGCGTCAAGCTGAAAAAGTTTAATTTAGGGCTTAGGGGCAGAATTGAGTTACAGGATGAAGCTGACAAAGGTAAATCTGGACTCTAGGGCAGAAGTAATTTACAAAGTCGACTTACGAAATGCAAAATTCGAATTTCAGGGCACGTGTGTGCTACAAAGTCCAGCTAGAACAGGCGAATATGGGACTTAGGGTCACTAGTGAGATATTAGGTCGAACTGGAAAATGTCACTCTGGAACTTGGGACAGTGGTGCTTTTTATCTATAATCGGGAATGTTTCGGCTGCAAATGTGGCAATAATATTGTAAAGATAGAATGACACCATCTTGGCCGGTTCAAAGACGACCCTCTTTGCCTGACATTGAACCGGATGATTTAAGGAGAGAAAACATTAGCTTATACTACATCGACTGATCCTTCCCATTTCACGCTTCGCCAAAGATTTCACTGCATCATACACCATTCAAATAATGGTACAGAGGTCGGAATCTTCGCTTGATCTCAGTATCACCTCTGCTCCTCTGCTGCTAGCTTGTTCTGGCTGCTGTAGAGTAAGCGCTTTGCATAGATAACCTCTTTTCCGCAAATTCTCAGCCCGGTTTTGCAACAGTTGTTGCGAAAAGTGCGAAAGCTCTGGGTGCTTCTCGCACCATAGAGTATGCAGCTGCGCGAAGTAACCTTTATGCTAAGATGTTATGCTGGTATATTGAAATTTTAGAAGGTCGTCCTTTAGTCTATCTATTCACTTAAAACTATTGAGATTTTTTTGGTCCATCTTATTGAATCCATCTTGATAGGCTCCCCCAGCTCTAGCATTGTTGATATTGTTGTCTGACCCGTTGTTGGAAGCCCTGCACGTTCAATTTTTTATAACCCATTTACGTTTTCATTTAGTTTATAGCAATATGCAACAGTAACCGTCAGTACAGGGACCCTGAATCTGCAACCTGAGAGCGCGTCCGGCAGCCTGCCCAAATGATTTCCTTTTTCGTTCATGAAAAATCGAACAGAACCGGATAAAGATATATGTTTTTTAAAAAAAAGCGGGCTAAAAAACCACTACAGGGTTCACTGGGACCAACAGCAATCTATGAAAATGACACCGGCTCTCAGTAGAATCGCAGGTACTCACACTTATGGACAATTCGCTGGACCGTCAGATGGTTGACAACAGAGCACAACGAAATCACACCAAAAGGCTGGCGGAACCCTTGTGTGTCTTGATGACACTGAGCGACCCAAGAATGCAAGCTTTTCACAAGACGAAGGTCATTTCGAGATTTCTGAACGACATTGAAACATCTCGAGATCATGCAATGTTGAAGCAGAAATACTACGCGGAACAAAAGCGAATACTGGCGGAACATCTAAAAAAAAGAGAAAAAGAGCTTCCGTTTACAAACGTAGTACTAAGCATAGTTACTAACTAGATGCCAACATTGATGCTACACATGTGATAACCTCAAAAATTATAGTGTTCGATCAGAGCGTAAGAGGTATTAAAAGTAGGCTAGATCTAACTATCAGATTTAATAAGAATCAAATCAATCCTTTCTTTCACCGGCAATTTAAATATAAGCAAGTATTTCTGTAGATCTTACGGTATTCAGTAAAATAAAACAAGCAAAATTATCTTGAAGTTCGTTTATTTAATTAATGACGTTCCATCTGTCACTGCGTGATTTAGTTCCTTTAAACCATTCTTTAGTTTTATTGTACGCTATTTTAATGTTTGATAACATTCCATTGTATCTTGCATTGAATATTATTGAGCAAAAATTACATTTTCATCATAATCTAACTATATGTAATAACAGAAAAATCAATTTTTAATCGCTACTAAAACTGTTTAAAATATATGGTTTTCTCATTCAATAGAAAATATTATTAACAAATAAGTAGTTATCATACAGGCTTTTCTAACTCTCCTATGGTTTTAAATTTGGTTTTAAAAGTTGTGGGAAAAGAGCTTGAGAAAAATTAAATTTGATACCTATTTTATGAAAAAAGTAGGTGGATATTTTAGCAACTTATACTAAAAAAATTAATGAATTCATAAAGTTTCAAAAAATAATAAAAATTACATACAGTTTACATTCAAACTAGAACATTATAACTTAATTAATCGCCTTGATTTACAAATCATAATTGAGTAAATTACCAATTAATTTAAAAAACTTTCATGTTCTGTCAAATATCTCAATTTTGATCCCTATCATTTGCATCGTTAAAAGGTTGGCCTAATTAAAAGATCATTTGATATATGTGTTAAATTAAATCACATTAAATTTAAGAAATAAAATTGGAGTCAAATGAAAATTTCATTAGTACAAAATAGTTATCCGCTTTCTTTGATTAAAAGTATTATTTAAACGAATTTATGAAATCTGTAATGGTTCCAGTGAAGAAAGTAAGTGGATTGATATTAAAAAAAAAATTTTATTTAAAACTTACTTTACCGTATGTTTAAGGGTTGTCTGAAAGGTCCGGAAGATCTTTAAAAAAAATATTCAACAGCTTATCAAGATCTTAGTACATCGCCGAGGCTACAGTACATTTTTTAAAAAGAATGCAAAGGTCTAGTGCTAAAGATGATTCGTATAGATATAAAAATCATAAGTACATAATTTTTACATTCTCATCATAATGAAAAGGTATTAGTTCAATGCGAAAACTCACTTCCGCGGATTTCTGCAAATGTTCACGCTTAGAGAGCCCCTGAGTCCAAAAAAATTTGTTTTTTAAATGGTGTCTGTCTGTCGTCCTTGTCGTCGTCGTCGTTGTCGTCTGTGAGCCGGATAACTTTTAAAGATCAATCGGATTGGATTGTCCTTTAACACACAGTTTAAGAGGCAAAAAAAAAATGATTGAGTTTGTTGACCAGATACTCTAGATGAAAATTTAAAAAGTTAGAGCATTTTTTAAATTTTTTAGACCACTTTTTTTCTAATTTGAAAATTCTGTTGTCCGATGTACATAGTGCATAAAATTTTATACAATTTATCCTCATGACTTTTTTGGATTGAGATAACATTGCCAGAGATACAGCATTCTCAAAATCCAAAAAAGCAAACGCAAATGTACATTTAAGGCCAAATAACGCACGATATGAAAAAAATTCAAGAAAAGGCAAATGTGGCTTTTTGAAAGCACTACAAGAATATTATAAAGAATTTTCGAATTTTCCTGAAGAATCGAAAATTTGAATTTTTATCGCACAAAAAATAATAAAGTATTACATTCACATCATGATAAGAAGGTATTAGTTTTATGCGAAAACTCACTATTGCGGATTTCTTCAAATCTTTACGTTTCAAGACACCTAGGATCCGAAGAAATTGTTTTCACGATGGTGTCTGTCCGTCTGTCGTCGTCGCTGTCGTCGTCTGTATACCAGATATTCTTTGAAAGATTGGTCGGATTGAATTGTCTGTGTGCACACAGTTTTAGGGTCCAAAAAGAAAGATCAAGTTTGCTAACTAGATACTTTGGATGAAAATCCAAAGATCCAAAATTCAAGAAAGCGTAGAAAAAAGAACATTTCAAGCCAAACAACACAAGATATGTAAAAAAAGTCCAAAAAAGAAAAAAGTTGTTTTTTGAAATCCTTACAAAATCATTATAACAACTTTCAAATTTGCATGACGATTCAGGAATTACAATTTTGATCGCTTAAAAAACAATAAAAAATAAAAGTTTCCATTTTGCGGTTAAACTATGCAATATACAAAAAAAATGTTATTTCAGAAAAACTGTGCACCCACGAAAGAGCTACAATTTTTTTTAAAATCATTTTTTGTTAGTATGCGTAGTTCTTGTTTTATTCGTAAAGACAACATAAAAATTATGAAAAAAACACATTTTTGGACAAACGACATCAGCTGCGAAAAAAATAGGTAGTTTTGTTTTGCATCGGAAAAACACAAAATTAAACATTACAAAATTTAATTGTAAGACAAAGGTCACAAGCTATGAAAAAAATAGAAAAACAAAATTTACTGATTCGAAAAAGAGCTACAAATTTGTGATTAAATATTTTTTGCCAGAATGCGTATTTTTGTTTTAATTAGAAAAAATAACATTAAAAATGAAAAAGTTTACTCTTTTAAAGAGCAACAAAAGGTATAAAAAAATTATTAGAAAAAAGTTTTCTGACAAAAAAGGATCTAAAAATTATTTTCAATCATTCTTAGATAAAACAAGTAGATTTTTGTTAATCGTAAAAAATAGGATTAAAAATATAAAAAATTTAGCTTTTAAAAAAACGACACAAGAGACGAATAAAAATAAAAAGGCAAAAGTTGTTTAACCAATAAAGATTTACAAATCTGTTATCAACCCTTGTTATAAAAATATATTAGCAAAAAAAAATCAATTTTTTAGAAAAAAATATAAGCTGCAATAAAATGTTTCATAACAAAATTGTTTTTCCATAGAATGCGCAGTTTTTTATTATAAAAAGAAGACAATGAATATACATATGTTTCAAGACCAATGCATATTATGAATTGTAATATTATAAATGTCTTGAAATGATAAATTTTTAAGGATAGCTAAAAATAAAATTTGATGCAAAATTTGAAACACGTGTCAAAGTAATTATGACGAATAAAATTTGTACTTGATTTTGTAAAATCTGAATAAGCAGTTTCAAGCCGCGGTACAGTAATAAATGTAATATACATTAGATATGATATCATTAGAGATAATATCATCAGAGATAGTATCACTGGACATCATGAAAAAGAAATCAATTTTTGGAGAAAATCGAGTGCACAGCATGAGATACGTGATTAGAATGTGTTCGTTAAAGCCGAAGGAACTACATAAAAAGAGAACTGACAATCACCACATTACAGTTGTCGATGCTTTGACCTTTAATTTTTTAAGATCTGTGCACAAGTGTAGGGAAAATACAAATACTGAGCGCGTAGCGCGTGGTATATACGTTATCGAGCGCGAAGCGCGAGATTTAACATTCGCGCGCCCTAGGCGCGTTCATACTTGCGAGTAAAGCAAGCCGCGCGCGAAGCGTGCGATGAGAATATGCCCGCGCAGCAAGAAGATTTTTTATTTATAGAGTTAGTTTTTACTGTACTCAAAAAAAAAACCTAAATGACATTTCCGAATTTTTCAGTTCAGATTATTATTACTTTAATTTTTTTTTTAAATTTCACTTCTACCAAAAATCATGGTTCAAAATTGAATTTTTCGTTGATTGGTGCCGCTAAAAGGGGCTAATATTTTACCTATAATAAAATAAGTTAAACATTGGATTATTATGTATGTTTAACTTAGTTTTCAAAGCTTGACATTAAAAAAAAATTGCGAATTTAATAAGATGCAGAAAAATTCAAAAAATAAATTATTTAAAATTCAAAAACTAACACTTAAAACTGGCAAACAATTTACTTTCCCACTATACTTTGGCTAAGACTATATTATTCATAATAGACCTAATTCATAGATTGAACGGATGATAAGAAGAACTATTATCACAAAATTACAAAATAATAAATACAACGTTAAGTTGTAAAAACTTGTTAGTTTTTCGCACTAGTAAAAACAACTTTTGTTCAAGAAGTTTAACTACGTTAACATACAGTGGCAAAGCTTTTTGTAGTCCTTTTTATTACTTGATGAATTTTCGTTTAAAATAATCAATTCCGTTGATAAATGATAACATAACGTTCAATTTTTAATGCTGGCTAGTTATCTTCAATAATTTTAATTTGTAATTGATTTAAAAGCTCCCAGGAAACACAACAAAAATAATAGTTTAGTTGAATGTGAATGTTTTAGATTTATCAAAATCTAAAGATAAGGTTTTAACGTATCATAAGTGCATGCGTATGTAACACAAGTTGGAAGTTTATTCCACAGGCCTTACCATGAATGACATTTGCATTTTGCGAATTCTGTGTGCTCAGAATACAAAAATTTAATTTATGTTAATATGAATTTAAATAATTAATTTGATTAGTTTGAAAAAAATCCAATTTATTTAATCTAGATGTAAATATAAAATTTACGACTAAGCCTAATTAAGACTAATTAATTAGACTAATTATTTATTAATTAATTAATTAGACTAAGATTAATTAATTTGATTAGTTTGAAAAAAATCCAATTCATTTAATCTAAATGTAAATATAAAATTTACGACTAAGCCTCTATTACAAATCTTTTCCGGTTAGGATTTCTATCAACAAAAATAAATAACTTAAATATGTATTGAGGTGTCTCATCTGCAACTTTGAAGGATAGTAGGTACTCATAAAAAATTGCCTTTTCTTAGCCACCTTTAAGAAACAGGCTCTCTGATAATATGAAGAGGTCTGTTCACTTCTAAGTACATTATAAATGAATAAAACACATGCGTTTAGGATTCGTTCCAATTTTTGGTTTGGCTTCACCGTGATGTCGTTGAATGCAACGCAACTACTATTAAAGATGGTGATATAAATATTTTAACTAATTCAATTCTAGTTGAAGTAGAAAGGAAGTCTTTATTTTTATGCAGCTCCTGTAAAATTCTAAATGTGCTTTCCGAAATAGCAATTATGCTTTTTTTCAGTACAGAGTGCGGTTGCTAAAAGATCCTGAAGCTTCGACCATTCTGAGAAAGAAAACAATAGTTGCATTGCTAACCTTAAAAGAGAAGTATGATTTTAGCACTTTTAGAAAGGGTAAGGCAGACGGCTTGATGATAATATTGTGAGTTTTCATCATGTTAAGCACAAGTCCGTTTATAAAAGCCTATTGTGCTACAAGGTCTATATGGATCTGAACCTTACCTAGCATAGTTGACAGATTAGAAGCTGATTTTAATAGGTGGGATTTATTGTCATCTGCGCACTTGTCATCTCTGCAGAATTCTAGCTCGCCAGCTAGATCAGAAGTGTAAACTTTAAACAGAATAAGAGTGACAAAAGATCCACGGAAAACCCCCTCTTAACTTTTACCCAGCTGGATCAGTCAGTTTTACTATTCATGATCAGTTTTCACTGATTGCTGAAGTAAGACTACCGTGACTTTCTTTTTAACCAGCGCTACTTTTTTTTCAGTGGTGAATTTAAGCCACGCTGTAAAGGTGCTATGTTTAGTTAGCAATGCACAGTCCGCTCAAGCGGGCTTAACAAAGCGTTTAATATAGAGGTAAAATGGAAGTCATTGCATAAGGCAGGCTTTTAAATCTTGGAAACAGGATGGATAACCGTCATTTTTCAGCTATTAGGGAAAATCCCACTCCGTACCGGAAAGTTGTAAATCTGCAATAAATTCAGAAAAATAACAGACAGGGCAAGTTAAATCACTTCAATATAAGAACCATCTGGGTCAATAGCATTTGAATGGAGTTAACACATTGCGGGCAATAGGGACACAGGGAAAATGTCAAAAAAAGAGAAAATTAGTACCAATAAAGGCACTTCGACGCAGGACAAGGGTTTAGTGACTATAGGAGGCTGATCAGGTTAGGTTAAGTTAGTTCAACTATCAGGCTAATTAGGCAAGCGGAAAATTTAAAGGCATAAACTTCATGTCGAGGTCTTCACGCTTAGGCGGAATTAGCAAAAAATGTCGCAGTGAATGCCATACATTCTCTTTTTTGTTTTTATTTCTGATTCTGCTGTATCTATACTGGCTGTATGAGGCTCTAAATTTTGTTTGCACTAGATTACTAGGTTGAGGAATTTTTTTTTGGATGAGGCCATATTTAGTTCTGTTAGCTAGTCTACATTTTTAATCTCGGGCCCTCATCTAATCTCTAATTTCTAGAGTTAGCCAAGGTGCAGCTTCTTCGCGTAAGGTAGGAACAAAAAATGGCGCAAGCCTGTCAAAGGTCTCTGTTAAGATAGAAACAAGCCTGTTTACCTTGAAATTAACATTATCTTGTGGCATGAGATTTTCGCATACGTAGGTCTCTAGATAAGCATGACATTCCCACAGATAAATATTATTAACACAAATATGCGTGACAGGTAACAGGATAGTTGGTATTTAATGTTAATCATATCCTTATTAGAAAGAAAGGGAATAGGCTACTGTGCATGCACTGTTGATTTGTCTAAGTCGTCTACTATTATAAGGTCAATAAACGTGTTAGGCCTGTCAGTGTGGTGAGTGGAATCGTGCTGAACAATTCACAAACAGGCACAAAAATGTCTTACTTCAGTTTCTTGTTATAATCGGCATTAAGGGATTTTAAATCACCCCTACTAACTAACTACTTCTACAAGCTCCTTTTCCTGTTCCAGACAGAACTGAAG
>JAUELO010404354.1:0-14306 GCA_032357855.1 Amphibolips quercusostensackenii | reverse complement strand
ATTACATAAAGACTGAATTTCAATTTTGTCTCTATTGACTGACATGAATTAATTATTCATTTTATAGTTATTTAATTGAATATTGATCATAATTCGTATGATAAAAGTTGATTTATATTTGACATATCTCTATAACAATAATATATAATTTTTTTGAATTTTTTGCCGTTTTTAAATGAGTATCTGAATCCCATATTCAAAACTGAATGTAAATTTTTTTATTTTTTAAAATATTAGTCTCAGAGTTTATTTATATATCAAACTTTCAGAAATAAAAGTTTAACAAAATATTTATGTAAGGTAAAAATTTTTTGAATGTTTCAATAAAAATAATTGTTCAGTGCTTTTTATGTTGCAAATTGATGAATTAATTATTTACTAATTCTGTTGAAACTTGACTTTTATCTAGAGCTAATATAAAAGGTAATGATAAATTGAAATTTCAGAAATAGAAGTTAAAAGAGAATTCCTAGGGTGGGGTGGGGGGGATATCAAAATATGTGCATTACGAACTTTCTTTTTTACATTTTCCAATGAAATTTGTGCTGCCATTTAAAACAAATTTTTTACAAGTCATTTACAGACCTATAGTCTTTTTACCAAATCCTAATTGTTCTAGGCTGCATAGTTTATGTTTTAATTTTGAAAAATGACATTACAAATAACTAATTAATATTCATATTACTCAGCGTTCTTCTTTTAATTTTAAATCTAGTTTTCTATGATTGAAACACATACTGTTTGACCAAAAATCATATTTTTTATTTTTTGGCAGCATTTTCAGTAAGTTACACTAAAGCTTGAGAAATGAAAACTTTTTCTTTGGAGTTTGAAAAAAGTGTTAAAAAATGCAAAGAATTTCGATAATGTTATAGTTATATAGAAGGTTATCGTAGTCGTGCAGACATTTTGCCGTGCACAATAATATAAAATAAAAAATTATTGTTAATACATAAATGATCACATAGTTATATGAATACACATGAAAAATTGAGCGCAAAGCGCTGTTATTGTATTAAAAATGTGTTTCTTAAGGCCGATAGAGCCTTAAGCCTCAAATAAATTTCCTTTTTAATGTAAAATAAAAACAAATATTGAAAATTACTTTAATCGTGGAAGTTTTGATAATTTTATAATATTTTCATGTTGATATCTCCTTTTTATCTAAGCCCAGCACAAAGTGCGAAAACCGAAAAAAGCCGAGCGTGAGGCAAAAATTATTTAGGCGCGTAGCGCAAAGCGCGAGATACAGTAGACGTGCGCCCTGGGCGCGCTCAAACTTGCAAGCTTCTAACTACTGCTACTTCTAGAAAATTTAAGTATAATGAAATCAATTAATCATTATAATTAATTAGTTTACAGCATAAAAAGTATTAAACCATTATTGTCATTGAAACATTCAAATAATTTTGACATTATATTTTTATTTAAATTCAAAATTGCATTTCTAAGCATTTTATTTATAAATAACATTGCAAACTAGTTAAAAAAAATTAAAATATATGTATATATAATTTTAAAAATTGAATTCAGATACTCATTTTATAACATCATAAGCATTTGAAAAATGATTTTATTGTGCTAGAGGTATTTTAAAGAATAAAATAAACATTTATTATAAAAATAATAGCTAATATTCAATTGCATAACAGATTGATAATTCAGTGAACAATGTTATTCACTTTACTTAATTATTGCGTATTTTACGTACTAAATATATCTAGATAATTAGAGCTGTTATTAAAAGTAATAGCAAAAATACATACATTATGATAATTATCGGCGGTTCGTAACATTAGCAATCTGCTTATTACTTCTGTTGATATTAATTTAAAATCAAGAGGTCACCCTATGAGTTATAATATAACAGCTATCATGATTACTACCAATGGAGGTTCCGTGTTTTTATATGAAGGATTTCAGAAAAATATATTAGGAAAAAAGAAAGAGATCGCTTAAAATATAATTTTGTCTAATGTTTATTTATTATTTGTTTACGACTAAAAGGGCAAATCAAAAGTGAAAAATTTTCTAGCATTTATCTAAGAGAAGATAGTTATAAAAGGTTGTAACTTAAGCAAATGCGCTTAAATGCACTAACAATAAAAAATTTTGCGCTGGCTAATTATGAAAGATAGCATTAGAGGGGGGAGGGCAGTGGGACGCAGGTGTTTAATCTTTGATCGTTATATGAAATTTAAAATAACGGATATGGAGTCATTCGCCTTCAGATGCGCTCGTGTGCGCTACAAAAATTTTTCGCAAACCTTAAAACCAAATGTTCTCATATGCGCCACTTCAAAAATTAACAAAAAACCATAATCATCTCTTTCATCAACATTTCTCATCGATCAGCCCACACGATTACCAAATGAATTTAATTGCAAAATTAAAGTTGATAAAGGGCTTTCCGGATAGGATTTAATCCGGGATCCAGGATCCTATGATTTTTTCGTTATTTTTGTTCCCTGTTGAACTTCTGTGAGACGGAATGAGCAATGCAGTTCTGTATGTAAATAAATTTAATAATATATCTTTAATTAATTAACAGTATTTTAAAAATGCGTAAATATTTATTTATACTACATAACCATTAGGCTGAGACGGAAATTGTCTAACTACATAGGGACTCTATGTGATTTTTTGCATGGAATCGAGAGGTTCTATTCGTTTATTCGTAACTTATATTTTTGGTATAATTGATCAAACAATCACAAATTTAAATTTTTTAGCGAAAAATAATCTCTTAATTATCTTTAAACTTGATAAGTAACAACAGCACGTTCATCACAACGGGTTATACAATTTTTATTTTGTTAATCCTCACTTTGAAAAATGTTATAGCGTCTATATTTTGAAGAATTTGCAAGGTATGTAAAAAAGTTTTATTACGCATATGAGCGCAGTTGAAACCCAATACGACAGCAACTTCATCACTGAGATTTAAAAAATTATTATTTTGTTGGTTATCACATGATCCTCACTTTGTGGAGTGTTATGACCTCCATATCTTGGGCAATTTTCAAGATATTTAGACAATTTTAATGGCGCATATGGGGCATTTAAAACCTCATACGACAGTCCTTTCATCACTTCGGATTAAATACTTTTATTATGTTGGTCATCATATGGTCATTACTTTGTACAGTGCAAAAGAAAGTCATAATCAGCGCAAAAAACTCTCAAGTACCATTTTCTCACTTATGAGGTTTTTTTAAACTCTATAAAATATATTCATGGGGGTGATATTTTAAAAAGTAATATATTATTCGTATTCTATGGCTGACTGTGAACAGAAATGTTGAGTTTTAACTTAAATTAGCTAATATTAAAGATTCTAAATAAAATTCACCAAAATGTGTTTTTTTCTTATGGGAAATACATGCTAAACTTCATGGGACTTGAGCCTCCGCTAATTATTATTTTTTGTGTGCATTTGAACAAATTTCATGGCAAAATAATTTATCAATCACTAATATTATTAAATAATTAAAAATTAATATAATGAATTCAAAATAGTAGAGTTGTAAAGAATTTTCCTCACAAAAAAGCTATAACTTATTAAAATTCAACAAGTTTCAAAAAATTGTTTATAAAAGATAAAAAAACAATGTAGTTGCAAAGAACATTTTTCATATAAATTTTTCTTGTAAGTCTTTAAATTTTGTCATTCAAAGTAATATCTTGTATAATATTTTAAATGACATCAACAGTAATATTATTTTAACTCTTAAAATGATTGATTAGAATGATCGATTGAAATGATTTATCAAAATGATTGATTGAACAGAATAAAAAAATTAATTAGCGCTTGTAAAGTTATCCGCATCAAAATATAGTTTTCAAATTTAAATATATAACAGATTTTTTAATAATTACAAAATTGGACATGGAAGCTTACCAAGAAACTTTATTACTCAAAGTCACTAATTAAGTAGTTTGTCACATTTGAATTTTTAAGTCTTTTCCAGTTATTGTTTCTGAGTTTGAAAAAATGTTCATTATTTAAATCAATTTAATTTAATTTTATGATTTAATTAGTATTATTATCGAATAATTTTTGTTAACAATTATAATTGTAAAATTAAAACGATTCATGAGATACACTTTTTTGTATTCAATTAATTGAAAAAATTTAATCGAGCAACTGTTATATATTCTAGCCTTGAAGAAATATTGACCTTCAAGATAATTATATATATAAGATTCTATTTTTTAATTTTTAATTCATGAATCGCGTTGAATATATTATTTAAATGTTATGGGCCACCCACAAATTACGAAACATTTTTTTTTCAGCGAGATTTGGAAAATGTTACGGTAATTAAATTAGTCTTTTGGTTTATTTTTAACATTTTGCTAAGAATTAATAATAAAAACAAAAATTTTTTCTTCACAATTTTCTTACGAGTGTACAAATTTTATTAAAAAGAAAACAATAAGCACAAAATGATTTTGAACTAAAGGAAATAGTGTGATTTTTCACAAGAATAGTGGAATAATAGGGGAATAATTTTTTTAATCGAAATATATGGCATTTTTAAACAAACTAGTTGAATTTTGAACCAAAAAATATGATTTTACCACAAAAAACCTAATTTTCAACCACTAGAGACGAATCTAAAAAAAATAAGTGAATTTTCAAATCAGACTAGTTTTTAGTTTAACAGTTGTATTTTTAACAGAAATATAAAATTTCTATCAACAAAGATATATTTTTAACGAAAAAAAAGATTTAAAAAAAATGATGTAATTTTCAACCCAAAAGATTAATTTTTTATAAAAAAAAAAATTTCTACCAAAATAGTTCAATTATACAAGAAAAAGTTAATACTATACCAAGAAATATGGATTTTAACCAAAAAAAGTTATTTATAAATAGAAAAGACAAAATTTCAACAAAAAAGTTGAATTTTCTACCAATCAGACAAATTTTTAGTCAACAGTTCTATTTTCAAAAAAAAAAGATGAAACTTCTACCAAATGAAGTAAATTTTCAATAAAAAAAACGATTTTTTAAGAAAATAATTTTTTTTCCAAGCGAGAAAATTATTTTATATCAGAAAAAAAAATTTGGGATTTTGCAACCAAAAATATGAATTTTTAACATAAAAATTAATTTTCAGCCAGAATCGACGAAAGTTTAACAAAATAATTAAATATTTAACCAAAACAAACTAATTTTCAGTCAAACAGTTCTATCCTCAGCCAGAAAAAAATTTTGACAAATGAGATAAATTTAAAAAAAGATTTTTTAAGAAAATAATTAACTTTTCAACCCAAAAGAATTATTTTCTATCAGAAAAGAAGAATAATCAAAACACCACCTTTCTAACAAAATAACTCAGCCTTCTACAAAATATTTAAATTTTAACCATAAAAATAAGTTTTGAAGTAGATAAGTAAATTTTTAACCAAAGAGATGACACAGGAAAATTAATTTTCCTGTGCTGTGTTAATTTTCAAAAATGAAAAATATACTTTTGTTTAAACAGTGTAATTTTTGAGAGAAAATATGTCTTTTCAAAAAAATAGTTGAATTAAAATATATATTTATATATATTATTTGTATCCAAAAAGTAAAATAATACAATATTGGAAACTTAAATATAATAGAAGGCTCTTCTACAATAAAACTATTTAAAAAATTGTGCAGCCAAAGTGAACATTTTTTTTTAATACAGTTAAATCTTCAACCCAAAAAGCTTAATATTCGACAAAAATGAATTCACGACCAAAAACGATGATTTTTTTAACGCAATATTCAAATTCGCAACCAAAAAGATCGATTTTCAACTAAATGGTCGAATCATTAATAACAAAAGAACCAACCTCCCCCCCGAAAAACAAATACAACCAGATTCTGAACCCAAATTATAATAGCAGACTTCTCAACCAGAAAGAAATAATTTTTAACTGAAAATAGTTTTTTTGGAGGTTCTACTAATTCAGTTCGCATTCATGCCAAAAACAAGAAAAAGGGTAAGATTCTTGAAAACAGGGAAAAAAAGGCATTATTTAAAGAAGGGAAAAAGAGTGGAATAAGCCGGGAAGGGTCAAAAATTGACAAAAAATGTATTACGGAGTTTATGGATGGTCGCTTCCTATGAACATCTCATCTTTTTGTAATCTTTCTTTCAATGTACATTTTGTTCGTTTTTAATTAAATTTTGGTTACCTGTGGAGAAGAGAAAAAGTAAAGGCACTCTGCGTAGATTCAATGTCAACCTTTTAAAGGCGAGGTAGTTCCCAAAAAAAATGACATCAACAAAGAGGTCGAGGAAAAGGAAAAGAGCAGACCTTCTCACATCCAAATCAGGAAAATTTTCTTAGGAGAAGGGATGCTTCACTATCATTATATAAAGTCTTCTGTTTTCTTTACAGCCAGATACTGAAGCACGGCATTCATCAAGGTTTGTTACAAAAAATTTCTTCCTTAATTTTGTGAAAAGAAGATACATTCTCGGTATCAAAATTAAAAGATTAAATGAATTGTGCGCGGAAAATGTGATTATTTCTGTAAAAAAAATCTAAATACACCATCGGAAAGTATTTATACAGTCAGCGCGAGGGTCACTCAAAATCACTTCTGATTCTGAAATGTGATAACTCGTTGAGAAAATTATTTAACAATTTTTTAAGGCGACTTTTGCAAGGCTTGGGAAATGACGCGTCAAATGACACCCATAGAGATATTTTCAATTTTTTTGAAAGAAAACACCACGTGAACGGTTAAAAAATTTTTAGAATTCATCGAACTCTGTGCTTCGACTTTAAATTACGGCATTGCCTAGGAATTTTGTAACAAAAATCTGTAACTGATTTCAAACAGTCTCTAAAATCTCATCTTTAATGCGGGACAATAGAATTTAGAAAACCTCAACGGGTTCTTGAGTTATAACTAAAAATGTATAATTTTCTTTTGGTCAGGTTTCAGTCAGCGATCACCGTTGTTGGCCGCGAGACTCAGATTTTGTGTCTTTAGTTCAGCTCTCGCTGTAGCTCAAAAAACTTGTCAGAAAAAACTAAAATCAATTAAATGTGATTATTGCAATCTTATATTTTATTTAAGCCAATAAAACTTAAAAAGTCTTGACAGGTACTCAAAATATAGTAAAAAGTTATCAAGCGTGGTGTTTTAGTCAGTGACTTGACGGAGACACGCTTGGACGTTTTTGATTACAACTCGAAAACCCATCGAGATTTTCTCAATTTTTTTAACTCAAATTAAAAACAAGCCTTTACAGATTGTGTAGCATAAATTTGAGATTTTTTCTACAACTTTCCTATATGATGCTATGAGTTGAAGTCGAGATACAAAATTTTATAAATTTTTTATTTTTTATTTCCACGCTGCCCACGTTGTAAATTTATTTAAAAAACTCAAAAATTTCTCTATCATGGGTCATTCAGAGCAGGATTTCAAAAGCTTCCCGAAAGTTTCCATTTTAATTTACAATTTCTTTTCTGCACAAGTAATCACATTTCAAATTCAGCAGTGAGTTTTAGTACCTCTTGCACTAGATATATAACTTCCGACAGTATTGTAATCTTTTTGAATTTTTAAATCAATAAAAATAATAATTCTAAATTGGTATCATAATTTATTTATCAAGCAATATTTTTTAGTTGAAAAGTGCGGTTTTAGTGAGCTTAGTTGACCTCAGTGTGCTTTTGCATTTAAAAATTTTGAAACAATAGAGGAATAAATATTTATAAAGGTATCTAATTGGTAATATAATAAATAAAAAAATTAGGTAATTTAACAATAAAGAGTCGAAGAATAAAGCTTTTAAATAATTTGTAGAAAAAATATATTTCTTTTTAAATTGCATGCTTGAAAATCAAGGATTTTAGGCGTGTATTATCGATTATGTGGCAAATATATGAAGATTGTAGACTTTCGTAATTCGACTTTCAAGTGTCGCCGGCTAAACGACTATCATATAATAAAAATACTCACGGGCGTGACTTGCATTAAATTTTGATTAAGTGGATACTGAAAAAGTGAAAAGTGCGGTTTCAAAAAAGTACAAGTTAATGCGATTTGTATTTGAATTTGCCATTTAACTCGGAGCTTGTAACGTTTGAGGTATTTGTGCCAAAATCAGCCAAAGAACATTATTCTCCAAAAGAAATTTTCAAACTTACAGAAAAAAATTCTTTTCACAGTTTTTACTTTTAATCGCTTCTTGCCAATTTTTTTAAAATTGTTAAATTTTAATTGTTAGTGACGTAGTTTTTTCGCAAAAACATTTTTTGCAATTCTATTTTTTCCAATTTTAAAATCAAAACTTTCTACGGCTAGAATCATAAAAACAATTTTTTCACCAAAAACATTTTTTGATAAAATAACCATATTTGAAGATTATTGCTATATTTATTCAACCAAAAGCAGTAAGGCTGTGAGAAAAGTTTAAAAAAAATAAGCAGCGATTTATCAAAATTTAACCATTTTAAAAACTTGGTAATTAACCACAATAAAAAAATTTAATTTCAAACACTTTTGTTAAATTAATTTTTTTTGTACTTTTTATTTTTTCATCAAAAACAATATTTTTCTTTCATAACTAATAATATTATTTATATTCTCAAAATTAAAAAAAAAATACAGAGACCTGATTTTTAGCACAATTACCTTATCAAATGATTGTGCCAAACGTAAGTTTTTCAAATTTCTTTTTCTGGAATTAGCACACCTAATTATTATTAAATATTTCTTAGACCGAAAATTTTTCAAATATTTCATAATATTAATAAAATTTGTAAATATTCATTAACTAAATTTTTGAAAAGATTCATGAGTTTGTATTTTTCATAAAAAAATTATTAAATTTTTTATTTAACTTTGAAAAATTCTATTTTTTAGAGATTTGTAGATTGATTGATTTGTCAAACAAGATCCTATATCTGTGCTGAAACAATGTAATTTGTTGTTTGTTATTTAAATTTAACAATTAAAAAAAATAACGAAAAGACATAATGAGAAGAAATTTATTTGCAAATGTAATTGTTAAAATAATTATTTTTCGCAGGTTCTAAACTTTTTTCAGGAAAAAAATATTCTTTTCCATTAAAGATTACTTATAATATTTATAGAATTGAAAAATCTCAAATTTCAAACCTGTATTGTACAACTTAAAATTCACAAAATAAAAAATCGCGAAATTTAAATTTTTCAAGCTTACGTTTATAACTGTACTATTTGAAATAAAGGGGAAAAAAAATTTGCCAGTTCAAAATGAAGTAACACTTATGCTGTTTTAAAGACTTACAATTAAAAATCAGATACTTTTAAAATTGATAGGTTGAAATTCAAACCTACAAGAGTGAACAGTTTTAACTTTCCGATAACACAAAAAAGCAGAAATTTAAAATTTACACTTGTATGCTGATGCTGCATTAGAATTTCACTTGAAACAATAAAAGTTCAAAAATTAAATTTTGAAATCAAGACCTAAAAAAAAAGATTATTCTAGAGTAATGATTTTAAAACCAAATCATTATTAATTGAGAAATTTGAAAAATTGTGCATTTGAATCTCAAGTCCTATCAAATAAATGTTTTTTGTCTAGTTCAGTTTAGTCAGTTTTCCTATTGGGCATTTTGCTACAAAATGCAATGTAAAGGGTCAATGTACGCAACCATGATTTGGAAATTTTTCAAAAATTTTTTCGGGACGCAGAGCAGTCATTTGCAGCAAATTTGGAAATTGTATCAGAAACATCAAATATATCTTTTTTAATTGAAAAATGCACTTTACGTAGCTAAAATGTTAAAGAACAACTAGATGCCTGGACTAGCAATAAATCGAAATTATGTAAAGTTTATTTTGAAATTTAGAGTTAAATCCTAATTTTTTACAGTTTTCCTAATTTAATGATAAAATTATTATAATAATATTCCTGCGAAAAATAAAATTAATTTTCTTTTTTAAGATGCGTTTCTTGCACATATTTGTGGTAGCAGCTCTCTTCGCTGTGGCGTACGCCGCAACAATGGAATCAGTATCAGAAGACATAAGTCGAGAGGCATTAGAAAATGTAAGTGGAGGGAAAAGAGACATTTCTCATGGTCGTAAAAAACGACATCTTCTCCTGGAAGAGAAACTTGCACTCATTGGCGAGCTCGTTGAAAATGCATTGACTGCCAAAAAAGTTATAGGAGCAAAAATAATAGATGCAGGAGTCTTAGGCGCAGAAGCCTTAGAAGCAGGAGTCTTAGAAGCAGCAGGTCTCGTAGGTGCTAAGCTTCACCACGTCAAACAGTAAGTTAAAGTAATTATGAATATTTTTAAGTACTCCTTTCAAAGAAATTCATAAATTTATGTTTCTACTGAAATGCAGCAACTTATTAATTAACAAAAGTTAAAAAAAGTTCTCGCGTAGTTTGACTAAAGCTCGGTAAGCCTAAACCATTTTCAACATAAAAAATCCTGAACTCACTGTTTCTTTACAAAAAGCACCTTTCTGATAATTTTCTGGTATATAAAAGACAAATTAAAAATCTTTGAGACTCAGAAAAAGATGTTTCTCAGTTTTCATTTTTTTTTCGTTAACTTTTTTACGTTTTCATAACCCTGAGCAGAAAGCCTAACCATTTCGGTCGGGTGTCTATCTATCCGTCCTACTTTTTTGCGAGACTCGAGATTAGACTTGAGACGAGATTCGAGAAAAAAATCAAGACAAGATTCAAGGCAAGATTCAAAAAGATATTCAAGACGAGTATCGAGACAATACATAATTCAAGGCAAGACAGGATAAGAGACAAAATTCTAGGCTAAATCGAGGCGAGATGCGAGACAAGACTCATTCGAGACAAGACAGGTCTTAAGACATCTTAAGACGATACGAGATTCAAGACGAGATTCGAAACGAGATTTGAGGCGAGAATCAAGATAAGATTCAAGACAAGTTTTTTTGCAAATTCAACTTCATAAAAAGTAGGGAAATTGGAATTTTCTGTTTCGTGTTATTTCAACTTAATTATTTTCCAACCTTGAGTCTTTTCTACTTGAATCCTTATTATAATAATTCAAACTATTTTTAACAAATAAAATCTTGAAGTTTTGGATAATGATAAAAAATAATTGCTGTTATTCAGCATTTTTTATTCTATTAGCCATTGCTTTGCAATCTTCTACATTATTTTTTTTAACTCTAGGAAAGCATTTGATATGTTTCAAAATATTTTTAAATATTCTCTTAAAATCAATTTTTTAGAATAAGAAGTCATTTTGCATTTTTTTTCGAATCGTAAGAATCTTATTTTATTTTGATGAAACCTTTTAAAATTCTCAAAAACATTTAAATTCTTCGTTCAAACTCTTTAAGAATCTTTGTTTTGTTGAAATTTTTTTAAACCTTGTCTAGTTTTAAATAATGTTTTAATCTTTCCATAATTATTAATATCTTTTAAACTATCACAATCAACGTTCAATGCTTTTTTACATGTAAAAATTTAACACCAATCAGCAAAGCTTCAAGCAATTTTTAGTATGAAAGAACCAATGAGGAATAAATAATGAAAAATGAAAAATTAGGTACCAGATGTGAAGAATTACTGGCATTCAAGTTTTAACAACGATGATCGTTAAAATATCTATAATTCAACATATTTTACCAGAACTTTTTTTGCGTGTGAGTATTTTAAGTAAAAAACTATGTTTATTCAATATAAATAATTAAAATTATTTCAGGGTTCTTCTCGGCGGAGGCTACGGTGGAGGTTACGGTGGAAGTCATGGTGGAAGCTATGGCGGAGGTCATGGAGGTTATCAAGGTGCCCCTGCTGTAGTCCACAAGTATTATCCAGCACAAAATTCCGTTTATGGATCTTCTAGTTTTGGTTGGTCATCTCCTTCTAGATCATCCGGCTATAGACCATCTAGTTACGGGTCACCCTATTATGGGTCTTCTGGTTCTGCTTCTGCATCTGCTTCTGGATCAGCTGGATACGGTCCATCAGGTTATGGCCAATCCGGTTATGGCTCGTCTGGATATAGACCGTCGGGATCTAATTTATCCACTAGATATGGAGCGCCTGGATGGTTTCGGTAAGGAATAACAAACATTATCTCTATAAAGGTAAAGTTTATGATAAAAGATATTATTAATCATTAAAAAAAATCTTTTTGCATGCTACTATTCAAAATAATTAAGAACTTTATAATAATATTTGTATCTTATTTTCCTGATAAATTAATATAGCATAAATGTGTTTATATAAATAATTGATATGGTGTTTTTATTTATAGGTAATAAATTCCTCCAGTAATTGAAGTTCGGTGGAAATTCGTGCAACCATCTACAAGACTTAGTAGGAAATAATAACTCACAGTGTAGAAAACCATCTTGTCTATAACTTATTAGAAATCATCATATTCATAAACTTTTTACAAACAAGACATGTTTTCTTCATTTTAAAACCCTTCACAAACAAATGGAAATTAATCCTAGAAGAGGCGGTAAACAAGAATATAATTTACTAATAAAAACTTTTTGTGCCATATGCGTATCTCGCAAATTTCATGAAAGGGCCCTGTCACTAATTGTAGAGTTTGACATCAGGGTCATTCAACATTTTTGTTATGGATTTTAATGCATATAAACCGGATATTTGCTTGAATCTGCAATAAAATAAATCATTTTTAATGAAAAAAATGATATTTAGAGGTGGCTCAAGCCCGATAAAAATAAACATGTATTTCTCATTAAAAAATTACGCTTCTGTTAATTTAATTTAAAATCGTCTATTAAAGTGATTTGAGTTCAAACACTACATTTCTCTTTAGAATTATCTACAGAATACGATTAAAATATTACTTTTTGAAAAACCACCCTCATTAGTCTGTTCTATGTGGTCCCAAAAAAACCCTCACGTACAAAAATGGGTTTTGCGAGTTCTTGGCGCTAATTATGAATTATTTGCGGTTTTTTAAAGACAATTTGTTTCTCATACATAAAATACTAATTCATGTTGAAAGGTAGACGTTTGCATAAGGTGTTTTCAGTAGATTGCATATCAAGGAGGAGAACGAGATGTTTTCACGGCAAGGGCAATGTTTTCGGAACGAGTGGTAGGCAAGGGCCGAAGGCCCAAGCCGGACAAGAGTTTCGAAAATATAGTCCGAACTGTCAAAAAACATCTCCTCCGTTTCATTCATTGTACTTTGCAGAACTCAATCATAAAAATAGTGTTTTCATGCCTGCATAGACAAACGCAAAACTACGCTTTTTGGAAGGTGTTTGGCGGTGCGTGGGATAAGTTACAAAACATGCATGTGACGCAGCGTTTAAAAAAGAGCTCGATTTGTGCATGTCTCCGTATTTTCGTAAAGCTTGACAGAGACCGTGGTTGACAAATATAAAAAGATAAATCATAGCGGACTGGCGAGTCGATGTTTTCAGCGAAAAGTGTACTGCCGCGCAAATGAAATAAAGCGTATCTGCAGTTTGGATAAGTCATCTGTCTTCGTTGAATATCCATTTCGCAATATGAAATACAGAATGTATATTCATAAAATCTTTAAAAATTCAGGCTATTTGAATCTCATTTCAAAGATTGGTAAAAGTAACAGATGATTCATCCGAACTGCAGATACGCTTTATTTCATTTGCTCGGCAGTGTAGAGTGCTGCACGAGCTATCATATTTTTACCCGCTTTTACATAATTCATGATTTTATGATGGAAACTCTCGTGCGTGCCTTTACCGATTCAAAACTATCTATCAATACAGCCCCCTCTTTGTCGCAATGTTCTAGAAGTTTCTAAATTATAATCGACGCGTTTGGAATATAACGTTTTTTTTAACGTAAAAATGTAATGCGTTATTAAAATAACCTTGAAGCTGTTAACGAAAGAAATAAATTCTTCTCAGAAATTGCGCAGTATAATTTAATGACGTCATCAAAAATATGCTACAAACTTAGCACGGACACGAACCACTTCAACTGTAGAATTTTTCCAATGTTGGTAACGTAGGTTTCATGTTCTCTGATAATAATATATACTACTATTTATCTTCAAGTTTCAGAAGACTCTACGTTATAATAGATATGTCTAGACACATCCAGAATATAACGTTTTGCAACGTAAAAATGTAATGCATCATTAGAAATCATAAAAAACCTTGAAGATGTCTGCGTAAAATTCGAAAAAATACGCTTAATATTTACTCTTTCTACCTAATTATATTGTCTCTTTGTGTTAAAGTTCCAGAGACTGCAAACTGTTCTTCCTAAAATAAGAGATGAAAAGGTGCTAAAAGGAACAAGCATACATCTCTGAATTTTTAAATGCATGT
>JAUELO010404062.1:0-14306 GCA_032357855.1 Amphibolips quercusostensackenii | reverse complement strand
CCGATCTATTTATATTTCAACAGAGTTAGCGTTAAGGAAAAGATGTGATTACTGAAGAATTTAAAATTGATATCACAATTTATATAATCGTTAACAAGTCGTTTAAAAAAAAAAAGTATATTGTGTATATAGTATCTAAGATCTAATTTTCATGTAAATCAAACAAATTTTGTTCTTTAATTTTTATTTGTTGCCCGCTGTATTAAATCAGCCATGTTTAGTTTTTCAATTTCAATATCAAATTGTTTTTCGGTGACCTCAAAGATACCCTTTTGCCAAGTTTCATAAAAATATGTAGCTATTTTGAAATTTGTTGCCACCATGTTGGACCATGTTTTTTTCAGAAATAAATTAACAATACTGAATTCAAAGAAAAACATAAAAAAAATTTATTCTTCTAATTCCGAATGAAAGTTATTTTTCAAATTTTGCATTCATTTCACTCGTTTATACTCAATTAAATTGATTTTAAAATTTTTAAACATTTTTATTGAATATGTAATTATTTTATTAAAATTCAAACTATTTTCATAAAAATTCATCATTTTTAGTTCCGGAATCATCCTTCATGGTTACAAATTTGAGTTTTTTCATTTAAAATTTAATTTTTTTCTCTAAATTTGAACTATTTTTTAAAAGAAATTTTTCTGAAAATTTAACTGCTTTGTTGAACATTCGTCTATTTCGACAGAAAGTTCGAACTTTTGAATCAAAAATTCATGTATTAATTTGAAAAGTCCACAAATATATTTTTGATAGAGAATTTATCGCTTCTGGTTACAAATTTAACTTTTTTATTGAAAGTTTAATCATTTTCTTGAAATCTAAATTATTTTCTAAAAAGTGATTTTTTTTTTAAATCAACTGTTTTGTTGAACATTTATTTAATTCGAAAAAGAGTTTGACTTAAAAATTAAAAATTTACGTTTTAATTATAAAAGTCCACAAATATATTTTTGACCTAGAATTTACGTTTTGTGGTTACGATTACTGAATATTTAATTATTTTCTTGAAATTTGAACTATTTTCGTAAGAAGCCTTTTTTTTGTCAGAAATTCATTCGGTTTGTTGAACATTCATCTATTTTGACAAAAAGTTCGATTTTTTAATTTAAAATTCATGTTATAATCTAAAAAGTCTATTAAATACTATTGACTCAGAGTTCATCTCTTCTGATTACAAATTTATTTTTATAAATGAAAATTCGATTCTTTTCTTGAAATTTAAACTATTTTCCTAAAAAATAATTGTTTTTTAAAAATTTAACTGTTTCGTTAAACATTCATCTATTTCGACAGAACGTTCGATTTTTTAAATTAAA
Source organism: Amphibolips quercusostensackenii (assembly GCA_032357855.1). Lineage (NCBI taxonomy): Eukaryota > Metazoa > Arthropoda > Insecta > Hymenoptera > Cynipidae > Amphibolips > Amphibolips quercusostensackenii. The sequence continues at coordinate 12,984 of JAUELO010404062.1, read as the reverse complement.
AATTCATGTTATAATTTAAAAAGTCTATTATTACACTTTTGACCCAGAATTCATCTCTTCTGGTTACAAATTTAACTTTTTGAATAAAAACTTAATTATTTTCTTAAAATTTTAACTGTTTACCTAGAAAGTAATTTTTTGTTAAACATTTAAATGTTTTGTTAAACATTCGTCTATTTTGACAGAAAGTTTGAATTTTTGAATTAAAAATTCATGTCTCAATTTTAAAAGTCCACAAATATATTTTTGATAGAGAATTTATCGCTTTTCGTTACAAATTAAACTTTTTTTTTGAAAATTTAATTATTTTCTTAAAATCTAAATTATTTTCTAAAAAGTGATTTTTTTTTAAATTCAGCTGTTTTGCTAAACATTTGTCTAATTTGAAAGAGTTCGAATTTTTCAATCAAAAATTCACGTTTCAATTTGAAAAGTCCACAAATATATTTTTGACCTAGAATTTATCTCTTGTGGATACGATTTCAACATTTTTAATGAATATTTAATTATTTTCTTAAAATCTAAACTATTTTCGTGAAAAGTCTTTTGTTTTGTCAAAAATAAATTTGCTTTGTTGAACATTCATCTATTTTTACACAAAGTCCGATTTTTTAAATTAAAAATTCATGTTATAATTTGAAAAGTCTATTATTTACTTGTGACTCAGAATTCATCTCTTCTGATTACAAATTTTTTTTCTCATGAAAATTTAGTTCTTTTCTTGAAATTTAAACTATTTTTCGAAAAAAATAATTGTTTGTCGAAAATTCAACTGTTTTGTTGAACATTCATCTATTTCGACAGAAAATTTAATATTTTTTTCAAAAGTCTTGTTTTCAAATGAATTTTTTTTGAAAGAAGATCATCTCCGTCACTCCGCTGGGAATCGAACCAGAGGTCTTCCGATTGCTGTTCGGGTGCTTTTCCTAATAAGCTACTATAGGGATCGAAATAAGAATCTTTTTTTAGAAACACGTTATTTTCAACAATTGTTATAACTCAATACAAGGAATCTGTATTATCATCAGAGATAGTAACAAACAAACAGTGAAGAATCTTTTTTATACACTAAAAATTAGAAATGAACACTATCGATTTTAAGGTGTCTCCTCAAACAACAGAAATACATGAACGTTTCTTCAGACTAAAATTAAATTATTAAATAAATTTTTTCTGAAAAAAGATTCTCTCCGTCACTCGGCTGGGAACCAAACCATAGGACTTGCGATTGCCGGTCGAGTGCTCTTCCCACTGAGCTACTAGAGGGATCGGAATAGGAAAAAAGATTCTTATTTCGATCCCTCTAGTAGCTTAGTGGGAAGAGTACCCGACCGGCAATCGAAGGACTTGTAGGTCGATTCCCAGTGGAGTGAAAGAAAGGATATTTTTTCAAAAAAAATTTGTTTAATAATTTAATTTTAGTTTGAAAAGATGATAATGTAATTCTGTTATTTAAGGAGATACCTTAGAATCGATAGAACTGATTCCTAGTTTTCAGTGTGTAAAAAAGATTCTTGACTGTTCGGTTGTTACCATGTCTAATAATAATACAGATTCCTTGTATTGAGTTATACCAATTGTCAGAAATAACGTGTTTCTGAAAAAAGGTTCTTATTCTGATCACTATAGTAGCTCAGTAGAAAGAGCACCCTACCGGCAATCGGAAGACCTCTTGTTCGATTCCCAGCAGAGTGACGGAGAGGATCTTCTCAAAAAAAAAAAAAAATTTATTCAAAAACATGACTTTTAAAGAAAATATTTACTTTTCAACGAAATAATTAACATTTTAACAAAATACTTGAATTTCACGTTAAAAGCGAGTTATTCAAAACCCAAAAGATAAAAGTAAACTTTCTGAATAAAATGAATTAAATTTTGAATAAAGAAGATTGCTTTTAAAATAAAATACTTGAATTTTTATCAATATAATATAATAAAGAAAATAGTTCAAATTTCAATTAAATTAATAAATTTTGAATCAAATAGTTTACTTTCATACAAAAAGATTAATTTTTAATTGAAAATATCGAACTACTATTAAATCTACTATTGAATAGTTTGATACAGAATTCATTTTTTTTTGTTACAAATTCTGCTTCTTGGTTGAATTGTGTTAAAAATGTAACTGCATTAGAACCTCGATATAATGTTCACGCTTTTAACCAAATCCCTCATATAACAACAAATTTTTTTGGTCCCTTAAATTCAAAAAAGAGGAGGCGAAACTAGTTTATAATTATAACGAATCCTCGCTTATAACGAACGCATATAGAATATTCTTGAAATTCGTTATATCGAGGTTCTACCTTGTTTTGTTGAAAATTAAATTATTTGGTTTAAAACTCGACTATTTCGTTATAAGTCATCTCTATTTGGTCGAAAATTCAACTTTATTATTAAAAATGCGTCTTTTTTGTTGGAATGTTTAATTATTTAGTCGCTATTTCAACTGTTTGGTTGACATTGATTTAAATAAAAAAATTAAATTACATATTTTAATTTTTAAATCAGGCTCTTTAAAATAAAAGAATGTTTCATAAAATAATTACATTTTTGATCAACAGATAATATTTCTGAACTCGAAATGTAATAATAGACATTTTAAGTTTAAAAATTAATTCCTGACCTTAAAACATGAATTTTCTACGAAAATATAAATTTTCTATCAAAGAGGACATGATTTTTGTCCAAAGAGACGAATGTTTATCAAAACAAATGAATTTTTCACTAAAAAAGATGAATTTTTAGAAAAATAGTTTGAATTTCAAAAAAAATAATTAAATTTTCCATAAAATGATAATATTGAGACCACAAAAGATGAATTTTTGGTAGACAATATAATTGTAGACTTTTCAAATTAAAAGATGAATTTGTAATTCAAAAGATCCATCTTCCTGTCGAAATAGGTGAATGTTAACAAAACAATAAATTTTTAATAAAAAAAGATGATTTTTTAGGAGAATAGTTTTAATTTCAAAAAGATAATAAAATTTACAATAAAAAAGTTGAATTTGTTACCACAAGAGTTAAATTCTGGGTCAACAATATATTTGTGGACTTTCCGAATTGAAGCATGAATTTTTAATTAAAAAATTTAAAAATTCTGTCGAAATAAACGAATTTTTACAAAAACTGTCGAATTTCGACAAAAAGAAATGACTTTCAAAGTATAACAGTTAACATTTTTAAAAAATATTAAAAAGATAATAGTTTGAATTTCAAGGAAATAAATTAAATGTTCAATAAAAATGTTGAAATTGTAACCACAAAAGGTGAATTCTGGCCATAAGAATGACTTTTTAAGAAAAATTTTAAATTTAAAAAAAATTAAATTTTCAATAAAAATTTGAATTTGTAACCAAAAAAGATGCAGTTCTGGACTTATTCTGAATCAAAATATGTAGATGGATCAAATGATGATGATGATTATTCCACTAATTTTTCACCGTGCCCACTAATAATCCTGAAAAAGAACCTTGAAAACAATGTTCGAATCAAAAATGTTCAAAAATCACGAAAATGCAGTTTTTCTCTCAACAAAAATCGGTACACTTATGATTTTTAATATTTTGAGCTAAAAATTTAGGCACGTTCTCTCTAAATAGAATATTTTAAGGAAAAATGACGGCTGATAGTCGACGTTTTAAAAAAGGTATTTATTTTTAAGAATGAAAGTGTCGATTTGAGCATGGAAAAGCAATTTTTAGTGGACATGAGTGTTTTACAAAGCCTTTAATGGTAGCAAAACGATTTTTTCATGATTCTTATATTTTTAGTAAAATGTGAAAAATCTTAGTCTATTGCAAATTGAACGGTTTTCGACATTTATTCTGTAATTATTGAAATCCTCATCTTCAACTTTTGAATTGGAAGTAACCACCAACAAAAAATTTGTTTGCCATGTTTGGTAAAAATATGTAAAAATTTTTACATGTTTTCCGTTATGTTATATCCGTTATTTTAAATTTTATAATTTTGACATCAGATTAGAAGTCAGTGGCCCGAAAAACTATTTTGTAATAAGTTTTATTTAAATATAAATCAATATTGAAATTTTGACAGCCATTCAAAACTTTCAAATTTTAACACTAATTTCAAAGTTGACAACCTCAACGTCTTCCTTTTACCAACTTTACTACAAATATGTAAAATTTTGGAAATTTAGGAGCTGCCTTGGATCCGACGTTTTAAATTTTTAAACTCTGACATCAAATTTGCAGCAAGCAACCACAAAAACTTTTTTTTTCTGAGTGTGATACAAATCCGAAAATTACTTTTAATTTTTAACACCTTTGGAGGTCTTCTGACCTTCTGTGCATTCAATTGATATCTTTTCCTGGTCAGTCTTAAAGAGCCCAGAAAATTTGAATAATTTCAAACAATTCAAAAAGATTTCAAGAGATTACTTAACGCGCAAAAAGATTTTTAAAAATTCAGTTGAAAAAGTAAATATATTTTTAGACTAAAATATTAGTCAATTTTGAATACTCTAACTGCCGTTTATTTTAAAAATCATAAATAAATTGTAAGATTCTTTTCATTGAAATCACTGATTTTGGTATTGACAAAAAAAAATAGTTTTAAGTTTCCAAGATCTAGAAATATGTCAAAAAAAAATCTGAGAAATTTTAAAGACATTTTTTTTATTTTTAAAAAATTTTTCAAAATTTTAGGAAAAATTCGATTCATTTTCAAAGAGATGTCTATTAGTAAAAATTTAAACCTTTTTTGTTCCATTGATGATTGATTAATGATAAAAACAAAAGTTTAATAATTTTTGATAAAATTGTTTATAGAAATAACAGTTGTTGATGTGCGGTGATAAATTGTTACAAAATACGGATTCAGCAGTCAATCTTATAAACTGAAGATTAAAAGCCTCATGTTTTCAACAGTTACGCATTATAGTGAAAAATTTGTTTTAAAATTCATTAATTTGGCTAAAAATTCGCCTTTTTTGGTGAAAAAATATCATTCTGGGTTGAAAATTCGTCTCTTTGTTTGAAAATTTATCTTTTCAGGTTAAAAATCCAACTATCTAATTAAAGGGTCAACTTTTTTGTTAAAAATGTCATTTTTTTGTCGAAAATCGAAAAAATTAAATTTTTTTGTTAAAAATAAAAAAACTGTTTTATTAGAAAATTCGTCTTTTTAGATTGAAAATCCAACTATTTGGTTAAAAGGTCAACTTTTTTATTAAAAATGCCTTTTTTGTCAAAAATCGAAAAAAATTAAATTATTTCCTTCAAAATACAAAAACTGTTTTGTTAATAATTCGTCCTTTTGGATCGAAAATCAATCTTTTATGATAGAAAAGTAATTCTTTTGAGTTGAAGTAGATAAAACAAAAAATTTAGATCTGTATTTGAAATTGTTGTATTCCGTTTATGAATGATCCTAAATTAATAATGTTACAAGATCAAATTGCTGAGCTTTATATAATACTGATCAGAAAAAAAGAAATATCGGTCAGAGAGAAATCAGAAAAATTCAGAGATTTTTGAAAATAAAGTCTTTAAGCCACCTTGTGTTATAAAATTCTTAACATCGTGTTAAATAATAAAGGTATTATAGGTTCCTGAAAAATGGCACTAGAAAATTATGTCATATATATCCAGTCAACATTCTGAGTCAATTATATTGTTTTACAAAGTGAAAATTTTTAAGTTTAAACTTTATTAAGCTTAGGCCTTGACAAAATGAATACTGTTTTAAATTTTACGCCTTCCAGATAAATTGCATAAAAATAAGTTAAGATTTGCGCCGTCAATCCAAAAACGTTTTAACTCCATATATATCTCCAGAAAATATATTTGCGGTTTTTTGAAACCGCGAATCTTAATTTTATTAACTTAAAAAAAATAGATTATTTAATCTTTTCGACGAAAGTCGTACACCATTATTTTTCGTTAATTGATTGAGCTAGGGCGTTCTTTGCCTGAATGAAATTTCTTTATTTTTTCTAGTATTTTCTCCCAAACCTTGCCGCTGTACATGTTTATTTTTGCCCGTTTATGGGTGAAAACTCTTGTTACATACATTGCACGAAGGATAGTAGATCTTCTGTCTAATATTAGAAAGACATAGCTATCGAGCGCTGATAATACATTGTGTTCTTCTGTTGGCATCGACACAAGCCAGGAGAAGTTCTGGTCCTGACATGAAGAACAGATTTGGCAAGAGGAGACGTCCTGACCAGAGGATGCAGAGAGTGAAGTCGGGCAGTACGAAGAGACTTTTTAGGAGAATATGCAGGTCCGCAACAAAAACACTATAAGTAGGGGCGCCATTTGGTAAACACTCGAACTTTGCACTTAAATCTGCAACAAAAAAACACAAGGTTAACTTGGTGCCTGCTAACCTAGAAAAGGGTTGTGCATTTTTAGGTAATGTTTTTTAACAGAAGGTACTGAATTTTCGCGATAAATTTTTTTGGTAGCCGCATAGCAAATTACGCTATAAATAATTCAATTTTGCAAAAATACAAAATAGAAGCTCTTTACTTTACAAGAAATGATCAATTTCCCTATTTTTGACGGCAAGCCTCTTGAAATTTATAAGATGAGCAAATTTATTTGCAGGATCTATACAAAAATTGTAGAACTTCAACATGCTAAAGAGCATAAGGCAACAGTATCTCTTATTAAACACTGTGACTGGTTAGTTTCTAGTGATAAATTTGTTTAACTTGACAATTTTAAAAAGCTTTCATTAAAAAGAATGAAATTTGTCATCTTGCTTATATTCAAACAAAACGCTATCTTGAATTTTTTTAAAGTTCTACTGTTGCGGCGTACGGGATGATTTATGAAAATGAATTTGCTCATCTTTTCAAGTGTGAGAGTCTTCAGATAAAAAATTCAAAAAATAATCAGTATTTTTAATTTAAATCAGCTTTTTTATGGACAATAACAAATTTCCGGGTGTGTAGATTGAAAAATGTACATAAAATTATAGTAATATTATATTATTATATTCACCAATAGAATTAAGAATAATCCTTAATGAGAAGACGAGAGTAAAAACAATCCTTACTTCTTTTGATTAGAAAAAAAAAACTAGTTATTATTTTAACGAGGAATTCCATAACCGATGTGAATAATAGTGTACCTTATAGTCGTTGCCTTATAGAGCTCTTTTCTTGACAATATAATTATTTGGTTGAAGATTCGTATTTTTAGGTTTTTTCTCTTGAAATAATTTTATCGAAAAAATGCTTGAAGAATATTGAGAATTTTAACTATTCGAGAAGAAAGTGAACTTTTCGTTAAAAAATCATATTTTGGTGTTAAAAATTCAGATAAAATCTTTCGTGGTTGAAAATGCAACTTATTTTTTTGATAAATCATGTTCTTAGTTTGAAAATTCCTTTGCTTAAGTAGCTGTTTTATTTTATTCAATTTTTTTTTTTTTTTGCTAAAAGTGCAGCTGTTTGGTTAAAAATTTGTCTTCTTTTGGTTTAATTCAACAGCTTCTGATTTCAATTAAAATCTTTTTTTCGGTTGAAGTGTCTACAATTATATCGTTAGTATAAGATTAATTATTTTTAATTAGAAATTATATAACTTGGTTGAAGGTTAAACGACTTTGTTATACAATCATTTGTTTTCTGAAGATTTATCATTTAAGTAAAAAATTGGTTTTTGTGGTTGCAAAATAGGCTTCGTTCTTGAAATTTCATATTTTGTAGTTAAACTTTGAACTTTTTTGCGAAAAAAATTTTTTTTTATCTCACAAGCTAAACAATTTGGATAATATGTCAAAAATTGGTCTTTTTTCGATAAAAATTATTTTCTCTGGTTTAAAATTCATATTTTTGATTTTAAAATTCATCTTTGTAGGTAGAAAATTTAACTATATGGTTTTAAATTCACCTTTTTTAGTTATAAATTAAATTTTGAGTTAAAAATGCATCTTTTGCGGTATAAACATCAACTATTTTTCAAATTTTTTGACTGTTTGGCTTAAAAATCAAACTCTTTCGTTGAAGATGCTACGGTTATTAGTTGAATTTCAGTCTTTTGTTGTAAATTCGTTGATTAGCATTGTGCGTTAATCATTTATGGTAGAAAAGTAATGTTTGTTCATTGAAATAGTGAATAAACTAGAAATTTTTTATTTTGTGTTAAAAATTGTTTTATTTCGCGCATGAATGATCTTATGTTACGAATGTTACAAGATATAATTGCTGGCCTTTGAATATCTATGGTCAGTTGAAATGAAAAATTGTTCAGGAAAAAATTAGGGAAAATAAAGGGATGTTTGAGAATGAATTTTTTCAGACTTCCTGTTTTATAAAATCTTTTAAAAATGTTTAACTAATTAAGGTATCATGAATTCTAGCAAAATAGCACCATAAAAAGATGCCTTGCTTGTCCAGTTAAAGTTTGTGTTAACCTATTTGATAGGTTTTTCTGTGGCCCTTGACAGAGGTGAACAATTCAAATTTTGTTTAGTTTTACAAAGATAAAAATTTTCAGTTCGAGCTTCATCAAGCTCAATTTTTCACAAAATTTATATCGTTTTACATTTAACGGCTCTCAGCCAAATTTTAGTGAAATCGGTTTCTTTGCATATTCCAAGAAGAACACTAATTCTTCTTTCAAGTATTGCAAAGACGTAACCAGTGCGCGCTGATAATTATATTAGTTCTTTGGTCGGCATGGGCACATGACGTGTACTTTTACACAAGTGACGTGATGCATTGCGAGAAAACTTGTACCTTTAAATTTAAAATTGCCAGTTTTCATGCGCTAAAAAAATAAGCCAAAATAATTTAAGTTTTTCAATTCTAAGACCGCCTAAATGTAAAGAAGAAGGACGACTGGCAGGAGGAGACCTGGACCTGACACGAAGAGAAGATTTGGCAGCAGGTAGACATCTGATGAAAAAACGTTGACAAAATCGAGTGCGAAGCACGATATACGTAATGAGAATGTGTTCTCTGAATCCGAAGGATCTTTAACAAAAAAGAATTTACGTTTGACTAATTACAGTTGTCGATGTTTTGACCTTTGATTTTAAAAGGTCTGTACACTAATGTAAGGGAAATACAAAGACTAAACGCGTTTAGTAAGGTAAATGCATTATCAAACGCTAAGCGCAAGATAAATATATCATCGAGAGCAAAGCGCGATAACCATAAGTCAGGCGTGATGGGTGCGCTAAAACTTGCGAGCCGTGCGCGCAGTGCACGATAAGAAAGTGCCCGCACAGTGGGAAGATTTTTTTCAATTGATCTAGACTTTGAAACTGCGTTTTAAAATCATTTTAACGAAAATTGATGATTCAGGATTCATTTAAAAAAATTATTTTGAGTTATTAAGATGTCACAATATTTTGAAATAAGAATCTGAAAGATTTTAAGAATTTTTTAAAATTCGCATTAGTTTTCAAAATGTTGGAAATAATCCGCCTTAAATAAAAAGATGTTTAAAAATTCATTTCTTTTCATGAAACAACCCCTTTTTTGATTAAATATTCAAGTATTTATTTAAGAATTGGTCTTTTTCAATTAGTTTAACTGTTTTTCATTAAAAATTTAAATAATTTTTTTCAAAATATCTATTATAGACATCATTTTGTGTAAAAAGTGCATCTTTTTGTTGAAAATCCTTAAATTTAATTCACAAATTAACCTTTTTGTTTAAATTTTCGATTGATGTATCTGAAATCTTTAATTCTTTTTTTTTAATTTTGAAATAACATTTTTTCTAGTTTGCGTGTTTTGCTTGGTAAAAATTCGTCAAAGTAAGAAAAAGGAGCACGAAGCGTACATTTTGTACAGGTATATAGTTTCTTCGTGTACCAAATTTTATAAAAAAAATGACTAAAAAGGATTAAAAATTCAAACCTTTTTTTAAAATTATGTGTTGTCGGTTTAAACATTTATCTGCTTTAGTAAAAATTTTGTCTTTTTTTTACTATGCAACTTTTTGGTTCAGAATTAATTATTTTTTTGTTGCAGAATCAAAGAAAATGCTAAGTTGAAATTAAAGTATTTTGTTAAAAAAAAGTAATTATTTTGTTAAAAGTTGTACTATTTTTGTTGATTTCTTAATTTTCTTTTAAAATATAAACTTTCACATTTTCTGTCGTGAATCCACTTTCTTTTGAAAACTAAATTTTTAGGGCTCAAATTTCAACTATCGGTTTAAAAATACTTATTTTTAGCTTCATAATTGAATTATATGGTTCAAAATGCAGATGTTTTTGGTTAAAGTTAATTTTTTTAATGAAAAATTAGATTATTTGATTGAAAATTCATATTCTTTTGTTTGAAATTTACTACTTTTCTAGTTAAGAACTGAAAAACTTTTTTGAATTTTATATTTTTTGTTAAAAATTCGTCTCTCTTGGAAGGAAATTATTCTTTTTTGGTTAATATATCAACTATTACATTTTTGTCAAGAACTTATTTTCCTAGGTTGAAAAGTCAACTATTTGGTTGAAAATTAAACTATTCGGTTGTATATTTAATTATTTGTTAGAAGTAAAACTATTTTATTGAAAATTCTTTTTTTTTTGTTGAATTATTAACCATTACATTTTTTGTAATGAAGCTATCTTTTTGATGAAAATTCATCTCTTTTCAAAGAAAACTCATTTTTGGTTTCAAAAATAAACTTCATAGTGCAAAATGTAAATGTTTTTGGTTGAAGTTAAATTTTTTTATCAAAAACTAGATTATTTGGTTGAAAATTTATATTCTTTTGTTTGCAATTCAACACATTTCTAGTTAAGAACTGAAAAACTTGGTTGAATTGTTTTTTGTTAAAAATTCGTCTTTCTTGGAAGGAAATTAATCTTTTTTGGTTGACATATCAACTATTACATTTTTTGTTGGGAATTCAATTTTCTAAGTTCAAAATTCAGCTATTTGGTTAAAAGTTAAACTACTCTGTTACATGGTTTAAAATGTAGATGGTTATGGTTAAAGTGTAATCTTTTCTGCTTTGAAATTTTTACCATTTGGTCAAAAATTTATATTCTGATGTTAAAAATCCAACTTTTTAATAAAAAATTTAATTAATTGATTGAAAGTTACAGTTTTTGATTAAAGTATAATCTTTTTTATTTGAAAACTCTACCATTTAGTTGCAAATTTATTAATTTCATTGAAAATTTAATAATTTTGTTAAAATTCTACCTATTTTTTGGAACAATCATATCTTCTGGTGGATATTCAACTTTTTTTTTTTTACAATTAGTTAATTTTGATTTAAATTTTATTTTGTACGGTACGAAAGTAATCGTTGTTGGTTGAAATAGGTTTAAAAATAGGAATTTTTTCATTCCGTTCGTTTAGAAATCTATGTTAAAAATGTTACAGGATCAAGTTAATAGTCTTTGTGTAATAATGGCTAATGTAGATGATAGAATTGGTCAGATAAAATCAGGGATCTAAAAAAATCAACTTTTTCGGCCACTAGGTTTTATAAAATCTTGAAATTTGTTTAACTAATCAAGATATAGTAAATTTTTAAAAATAGCACTATAAAATGATGCCCTGCATGTTTATTTATAATTTTATGTTGAACGGTTTGATGGGTTTGTCTGTGGCCCTTAACAAAGGTGAAAAATTTAACTTTTGTATAGTTTTCCAAAGTGAAAATTTTACAATTTTAACTTTATCAAGCTCAATTTTTCACAAAATTTATTTTGTTTTACATTTTATGGCTCTTAGCCAAATTTAATTAAGATGAGATAACAATTTCATGTCGACCAAAAACCTTAATTTTTTCAAAATTCTTCGAGATTGGGCGTTGCTTGCCTAAGGGAGTTTCTTGGATTTCTTCTTTGGTCATATCTTCAATCTTGCCGCTGTTCATGTTAAATTTTGAGCGTTTTTGAATGCTTTTATGTCCCAGTATATACATTCCACGAAGAATAGTATTTCTTCTGTCAAGTATCGCAAAGATGTAGCCATCAGACGTTAATAATACTGTTTGTTCTTCGGTTGTCATGGGCTCAAGAGTCTTATATTTTCCTCTCACTTTGATTGGTGTATCGCTAGGGAATGTGTATCTTCGAATTTCGAATCGTCGGTTCCGATTCGTGTTAGGAATAAGCCGGATAGATCTCATTTCTCCAAGTTTAATTCCCCGTGGGTGCGTAGAAGGAGTAACGCCAGTAGGAGACCTAGACCTAGGGCTGGGAGAAGGCTCGGCAAAAGGAGATCTGGACCTGACACGAAGAGAAGGCTCGGCAGGGGGAGAAGACCTCACCGGAAAACGAGGAAAAGGCGTAACTGGAGAACCCGCAGAATGATGTCTGGAAGTAGAAAGAGACCCCTCAGGAAAAAAAGAAGATTCGCCACGAGGGACACTAGGAATGGGAGCGCCATTAGGTAAACATTCAAATTGTAAACTCAACCCTGCAACAATAAACAGATGATTAACGGGGAGTCTACTCAGCTGAAAGTCTTGTGATTGCTTAGATTTATTGAATAATTGTATTACTAAATTAAATAACGATGCTTTTCAATCTATAGGTGAATTTATCACGTTACTGAATTTATACTTATAGTCCAAGCCCTTTAATAGCCGAACCACCATGCTGCTCAAGTTGCATCCATAAAGAGAATCTCGCAACATAACCTCAAATAATTTCTCAAATACGTCACATAATAATAAGACAAAAAGAAACGTCTCTAAAGTCTTGAGTACGCAACTGATAAGACAAAGTTGGCTTTTAGTGGAATTCTCGATTTCGCCGATTCGTCTATTAGCAGATTTGGTCTTTATTATACGCAATTTTGAATTTGTGAAATCCAATCTTCAGTCCATCCTAATTGCATAAACTAAGTGCGAATTTAATCTGAATTTATTCTGCAAAAATCCAAGAATGTGTGACTATTAGGGTGACCATGTAACACGTGGTTTCATTTTTACATTTCCATCAATAAGAAGGTATTGGTTTAATGTGAAAAATGACTTTTGCCGATTTCATCAAATGTCGACCTTTTGGGGACCCTAGAGTCAG
>JAUELO010403967.1:0-14306 GCA_032357855.1 Amphibolips quercusostensackenii | reverse complement strand
TTGTTTTTGACTGTCTCTGCTACCACTTCTACTGAAAAATTTGCCTGCTAACCCTAAGGTCCCTTTCCTCGCGAAATATCACATATAATACTGTAAGTGTATACAAGCACAAACGTACTCAAAAAATTACTGGATCGAAGGAAATGGTTTCTATGGTTTCTTTTCTTTAAACCAAAAATTTGTTTACTTCAATTGAGTAAATATTGTTTAGAGTCAAAAAAGCCATTCCTGGACTCAAAGAAACAAATTTTTTTGGTTAAATTTTCTCAATGCAAAGAAATATTTCTTTGCAATAAATGTAAGGATTACTAGGTCAAAGAAATAATTATGTCTTGAAACTTGCCTTACAATATTGTCACAAGCGGTTTATAATAAACTAATATACGATTATCTACTTTCATAAAAATATGATCTTTGTTTTTTGTTGCAGAGTTGAGTTTACAGTTCAAGTGTTCACCTGACTGTGACTCTGTTCCTAATGGTTCACGTTCCGGATCTCCTGATTCTCCTGGCAGACATTCTCCAGAAAGAACTCTTTCTCCTGCCGAGCCTTCTCTTCGTGTCAGGTCCAGGTCTCCTCTTGGCAGGCATCCTCCTTCACTCGTACTCAGAAATGAACTTGGCAACCTTAAACTTATTCGGCTTATTCCCCACACCAATCCGCACCGTCTTTTCGAAATTCGAAAATACACTTTTCCTAACGACAAACCGATTCAGATAAAAGTAAGATATACCTTCGGGCCTATGCCAACCAAAGAACAAAAAGTGTTAACAACATCCATTGGTGATATTTTTGCAATATTCGCGGGTAATCGACGTCTTCAAGGAATATATCAAAAAAGAGATTTTGTATATCGGGTCAAAATAAACATGAACAGCGGCGAGTTCAAAGATATGACTTCAGAAGAAATAGCGGAATCTCCCATAGGTTCCAACAACACAATTGCAAATAATTTTAGAATAATAAAAATACACGATATTTCGCCACACCTTTGATCAGTTATCTAATGTCACAGAAAAAGTATCAGGAAATCAGGTAGTTATTCTGATTTTATTTTTATTAGACGCCTTCAAAGGTACGATCAACTCTGTATTTTTAAAAGTATTGTTAAACACGAAAACCAATAAAAACATGACTTGTTATTAACTTTTTGTAAATTAAAGTTTACACACTTCTTAAAGAATGCTCGAAAAATAATTTTCACCAAATGCTTTCTATTTTATTTGATAAGTAATACGTTTCCAAGCCTTTTTTACAAATTTTCAAATAATTAAGTAATTATTATTGGTAAGATTTTTTTCTATAAATCGTAAGAAAGATATTGTTTTTCGCTATAAATAAAACAATTCATAATTTTAAGCGTAATATTTCCGGTTAAACTTATTTGGCAATTATTTAAAGAATTTTCGTTTGTTTACACTATTTGCTTTTCTGTAAATCGTTCAAAGTTATTTTTCCTGAATTAATAATACAATTAACGATTGTCAAGAGTACTAGAAATCTTATTTAATGATAATGTTCGTTACATTTGAAAATTAGTTAAAAAATACTTGGGAACCAGTCATTTATATAAATATTGAATATGCATCCATTAATTTGAAATTTTTAAAAATTTATTTTAATGTTTTTTAATTAAATGTTTTTTATTTATTTAATAACTTTCAAACCTTGTAATTATTATTTGAAATCATTCTAAATTTTCCTAAAATTAAAACAAATTCTTCATGTTGCAAATCTTCTAGATTATTTTTTTACAATTTTGGAAATTTGTTGAAACTTTTTGAAATCTTTGAAAATGTTCTCTCAAAATTAATTTTTCAAAATTGAAAATTAATTTCTATTCTTGTAAGGAATTTTTAAACAAAAGTTTCACTGTCTAGAAGCGTTTCAAAATTCTTCAAAAGCTTCTGAAATTTTTGTATGAAATCTTCAAAAATGTACATTTTGTTTAAAAATTTTTGAATTATCTTCAAAATAAATTATTTTTAGAATATTTTTCAAACTTATAATAATCATTTGAAATTATTAGAATTTTCCCTAAAATTAAAAAAAAAATCTTCATGTTTAAAAAAATTGCCTAAAAATTTTTTGGATTCTTTTTTGAAAATTTTGGGAATCTTTTGAAATCTTTTGGAATCTTTCTAAATGTCCTCCAAATTTAATTTTTTAAATTAAAAATCAGTTACAATTTTTTCTAGGAATATTGACAAAAATTTTTTATTTTCTCGAAACCTCTTGAAATTCTTTAAAAGCTTTTAATTTTTTTGTCTGAAATCTTCCAAAATTTACATTTTGTTAAAAATTTTTCAAAATTATCTCCAAAGTAAATAATTTTTGTAATCTTTTTTCAACTTCTAATAACAATTTACAATTATTAAATTTTCCCAAAAATTATTAAAAAATCTTATTTTTTAAAAAAATGGCCTTAAAATTTTTAGATTCCTTTTTTGAAAATAAAACATTTTAAATTTTTCCAGGAATCTCAACAAATTTTTTTTTCTCAAAACCTTCACAAAATTTTTAAAAGCTTCTTAAATTTTTCTTAAAATATTAAAAAATCTACATATAGTTTTGAATTCATTAAAATATTTTTATAATCCTAATTTTCTTCAAATTTTTTAAAAACTTTTCAATTTTCTAAAAATCATTTGAAATAATTCAAATTTTTTCTAAAATAGAAAAAGTTCTTTATGTTTATAAATATATGAAATTTTTTGAAATTTTTATATGTATTGTCTTAAAACTGATTTTTCAAAATAAAAAAAAAACTCTAAAATTTTCCGAGAAAGTTTAAGAAAATTTGTTCACTCTCTTGACACCTGTCAAAATTTTTCAAAAGCTTCTAAATTTTTTGTTTGGAATCTTCAAAAATTTACATTTTGTTTAAAATTTTTTAAAATATCTTTTAAATAAATAATAAAATATTTTTTTTTGCTCCTGAAAATCTTTTGACATGATTAGAAATTTTCCCAAGATTAAAAAAAATTCCCTGTTACGGAAATTGCCTAAAAATTTTCCGAATTCTTTTCTGAAAATGTCGGGCATCTTTAAAACTCTCTTAAAATATTTTTAAATGTTCTCTTGGAATTAATTTTCCAAAATAAAAAATCAGTTACAGTTTTTGATAGGAATATTAACAGAAATATCTTATTCTCTCGAAACCTTTCAAAATTCTTGAAAAACTTCCAAATTTTTTGTTTGAAATATTCCAAAATTTACATTTTGTTAAAAATTTTTTAATTATTTTTAAAATTAATAATTGTTTAAAAATTTTTCAAACTTCTAATATATTTATAAAATTATTAATTTTTAAAATCTTTTTAAATATTTTCGTGAAATTATTTTTATAAATAGAAAACCATTTTACATTTTTCCAGGGATTATAACAATTTTTTTTTATGTGAAAGCCTTTAACAAATTTTCAAAAGTTGTAAATATTTTTTTTTTTAAATCCACGTATTGATCAAAATTTATTAGAACATTTTAAAAATCCTAATTGGTTTGAAATCTTTTTGAAACATCTAAACCTTTTGAAAATCATTTAAAATTATTCGAATTTTATCTTACATTAAAAAAAGCATCTTCATGTTTGAAAATAATTGGAATGTTTTAAAATCCGTTTATGTATTGTCTTAAAATTTATTTTTCAAACTAAAAAAAACCTTTCAAATTTTTTTAGAAACTTTGAGAAAATTTGTTTATTCTTTTGATACTTTTAAAAATTCTTATAAAGCTTTCAAATTTTTTGTTTGAAATCGTAAAAAATTAACATTTTGTTTGAAAATTTTCAAATTTTCTTGAAAAACAATCATTTTTTCAATATTTTTTAAACTTCTAATAATCATTTGAAATTATTAGAAATATCTCCAAAATTAAAAAAAAAATGTTTAAAAATATTGCCTTAAAATTTTCAGGATTTTTTTTTTAAATATTCGAAATCTTTTGAAATATTCAGAAATCTTTTTTAATATTCTCTGAAAATTAATTTTTTTTAATAAAAAAAAAAACATTTTTAATTCTTCAATGAATCAGAACAAATTTTTTCTTCATGAAACATTTGAAAATTTGCTAAAAGTTTCTGACATTTTTTTTTAACATTAAAAAATCTGCACCTTGTTTTAAATTTATTAAAATATATTAAAAATTCTAATTTTTTTAAACGTTTAAAAACTTTTAAGCCTTTTAAAAATCATTTGAAATTATTTGAATTTTCTCTTAAATTCAAAAAAAACTTTTTCATGCTTAAAAATTCATTAAATGTTTTAAAATCCCTTTTTGTATTGCCTTAAAATTGATTTAAAAAAATAAAAAAACCTTCAAGATTTTCTCAGAGAATTGGAGATAATTTTTTTATTTACTCGAAACCATTTAAAATTCTTCAAGACCATCAAAAATTTTTGATTGAAATCTTTAAAAGTTTACATTTTCTTACAAATTTTTTGAATATCTGCAAAATAAATTATTTTTTAAATCTTTTCCACACTTCTAATAACTATTTAAAATTACTAGAATTTTCCCCAAAATTAAAAAAAAATCTTCATGTTTAAAAAACTTTTCTAATCAATTTCTGGATTCTTTTTCGAGAATGTCGGAAATCTTTTGTCAATTTTTGAAATATTTTTAAATGTTCTCTTAAAACTAATTTTTTTAAATAAAAAAATGTACATTTTTTTAGAAATCATAAGAATTTTTTTATCTCGAAACCTTTAACAAATTCTCAAAAGTTTTAAATATTTTTTTCGAAGTATTAAAAAATCCGCGTATTGTTCTGAATTTATCAGAATATTTTTAAAATCCTAATTTGTTTCAAATCTTTTCAATACTTTTAACTCTTCTAAAAATCATTTAAATTTATTTGAATTTTTTCTTGAATTAAAAAAAAAACATCTTTATGTTTGAAAATGATTGAAATGTTTTGGAATTTGTTTATGCATTATCTTAAATTTAATTTTTCAGAATAAGAAAACCTTTAAAATTTTTCCAAAAGCTTTCAGAAAATTTTCTTGTTTTTTCGAAAATTTTTTGTTCAAAATTTTTAAAAATTTACATTTTGTTTAAAATTTTTTGAATTATCTTCAAAATAAATTATTTTTTGAATCTTTTCTAAACTTCTAAAAATTATTTGATATTATTAGAATTTATCCCAAAATTAAAAAAAAAAAATTCATGTTTGAAATAATTGCTTTAAAATCTACGAATTCTTTTCTAAAAATATTCGAAATTTTCGTTTTAATTTTTTTTCAAACTTTTGATAATTATTTAGAATTATTAGAATTTTTCCGTAAATTAAAAAAATAAATTTCATGTTAAAAAAAATTGCCTTAAAATCTTCGGGTTCTTTTATAAAATATTCTCAATCTTTTAAAATCTGAAGAAATCTCTTCAAATATTTTCTATAATTAATTTTTCTAAATGAAAAAAACACTTAAAATTTTTTCATACATCATTACAAATTTTTTTTTAATTTTCCAAAAGTTTCTGGAAATTTTTTTGAAATATTAAAAAATTCATACATTGTTTTGATTTTATTAAAATATTTTTAAAATTTTCATTTGTTCATAATATTTTGAAACCTTTAAACCTTCTCATAATCATCCTAAAATATTAGAATTTTTCCCTGAATAAAAAAAAATTTCCATGTTTATAAAAATTGACTTAAAATTTTCCGGATTCTTTCTTGAAAATGTTGGAGATCTTCTATAAAAACTTTTTAAATATTTTGATAAATGTTCTTTTAAAATTAATTTTTTAAAATGAAAAATCAATTACAATTTTTGGTAAGAATATTAACAGAAATATTTTATTCTCTCAAAATCTTTCAAAATTTTTCAGAAGCTACTAAATTTTTTGTTTGAAATCTTCAAAAATTCATATTTTGTTTAAAATTTTTCAAATTATCTTCAGAATAAATTATTTTTTAAATATTTTCTAAACTTTTAAAAATCATTTGAAATAATTAGAATTTATCAAAAAATTAAAAAAAAAATCATGTTGAAAATAATTGCTTTAAAATCTACGGATTCTTTTCTAAAAATATTCAAAATCTTTTGAAATTTTTAGAAATCTTTTTAAATATTCTCTGAAAATTATATTGTTTGTTTTTATGAAATCTTTTAAAATTCCTAGAAAGCTTCAAAATTTTTTGTTTAAAGTCTTTAAAAAAAATTTCATTTGGCTAAAAATTTTTTTAAATTATCTTCAAAATAAATTATTTTCTGACTCTTTTTCAAACTTCTAACAATTATTTAAAATGATTAGAATTTTTCCTAAAATTAACAAGAAATCTTTATGTTAAAAAAAAATTGCCTTAAAATTTTCCTGATTCTTTTTTGGAAATTTGGGTTTCTGGTTGGATATCCGTTGAAATCTTTTGAAATCTTTTCAAATATTCTCTTGAAATGTATTTTTTTTTGTATTATCTTGAAAAGCAATGATTTTTTTTATCTTATCCAAACTTCTAATAATAATTAAAAATTATAAGGATTATTGCTGAAATTAAAAAAGAAAATTTCATGTTAAAAACAAATCTTCGTATTCTTTTCCTTTTAAAAAAATTCCTTTTAAGAAATTGATTTTTTTTTTCATAAAAACAAGTTTAAAATTCTCCCAGAAATCTTAGGCAAATTTGCATTTTTTTTAAAAACCTCTCAAAATTTTTAAAAGTTTCTAATTTTTTTGTTCAGAATTTTCAATAATCTAAATTTTTTTTAAATTGTTTGAAATATTAAAAAATCCAATTTTTTTAGATCTTTTTAAAACTTCTTAAGCTTCTAATTATTTTTGTTAAAGATTCTTCTGTTTTGTTTGAAATTAAATAAGTTTGAAAAAGGCAACTATTTTGTTTAGAAAATCATATTTTTGGTCAACAATTTAATTTTCTTATTTGATGAAAAATTTGATAAAAATTGGTTTGTCCAAAAATTTTGTTTTTTAAGGTTTTTAAAAAAAAGTTATTTACATCATACTTCACTTTCACAATTAAAAAAAATGAGAGGTTCTTTTTCTGGCTATTTTATCAGAGAACAATTTTTTTCCTTGCCTTTTTTTCCATATCTCGTTTCGCTTTCGAGAAAAAGTAGAAATTTCGATAAAAATAATTAAAAATTACTTTTTTCAAACGCCACTGGCAAATTTTTTTTTATCGGAAATTTATCGCACTTTATATCGCACCTCTGAAATTAATTTATTTCATACAAATCTTGTATTATGTCCTTCGCAGAAATGAGCAGAATATCATTTAATTAAATTGCTGTTCATACTTATTTGGACAATTAAAACTGAAAAGCCGTTTTTATTAATTCACTGAGGATTGCAATATAAATTCATTTTAGATTTATTTTCAACCAAAAAAAAGGATCCCTAACCAAGAAAAAAATTTTCAGCGAAATAGTTCAATTTTTAACTAAAAAAATCAATTTCCAACTAAAAAAGATCAATTTTCCACTAAAAATTGAATAGCTAAATTTTCAGTCAAACAACTAAATTGAAACTAAAGCAGAATTAATTTTTAAGAAAATACACAATTTTTTAAAACAAAAAACAAAGATTTTCTAGAAAAATAGTTAAATTTTCAAGAAAAGAAATAAATTTTCATTTAAAGTTATTAATATTTAACTTTAATAGTTGAATTATCAATTGAAATTAATTTCTCACAAAGAAAGATTTTTAAAGAAAATATTTAAATTTTTAACCAGTAATGAATTTTCAACTAAAAATAATAAATCTTTAACTAGAATAGGTAAATTTTCAGTAAATATTAAATTCCCACAAAAAATCAATAAGAATTCAAGTTTCACAATCAAAATAGTTACATTTTCAACCAGATAAATAAATTTTTAATTAAAATTGAAAATCTTCAGCTGGAATAGTGAAATTATCAATAAACATTAAATTCACACAAAACAAAGATTCTTCAAAATAATAGTTCAATTTTAAATTAAAAATATATACTTTCTACTTAATTAATTAATCATCAACTGAAATAGTTGAATTTTCAGCAAATATAAACTAGAATAAGAAAAAAATTCTTGAATAAAATCTACAAATTTTTAACAAAAGAGATGAATTCGTAACTAAAATTAGAAATTTTTAACTACAATACTTAAATTTTCAGTAAAAATTAATTTCACACAAAAAAAAGTCTTAAGCAAAATGGTTAAATTTTCAACAAAAGAGATCAATTTTAACTTAATTTATCAATCTTCGACTGAAATAGTTGAATTTTCAGTAAAAATAAATTTCAAAAAAAGAGTTTGAAACAAATTAGTTAAATTTTCAACCAACGAAATTATTTTCAACTAAAGAGATGAATTTTCAACTAAAATAAGGAACTTTTTACTGGAATAGTCGAATTTTTATTAAAAATCAATTTCTCTTTCGAAACAAAGATTCTTAGACAAAAAAGTGAAATTAAAAAAAAAAGAAATTATTTTTCACCTAAAATGATAAATCTTTAACTGGAATGGTTGAATTTCTAGAGAATATTAATTTCCCACAAAAAATCAATAAAAATGAAAGATTCCTTAAAAAAATAGTGAAATTTCCAAACAAAAAGGGTAATTTTTAACTAAAATGATCAATCTTTTAATGAAACAGTTGAATTTTCAGAAGATCTAAATTTAAAAAAAGGATCTCAAAAAAAAGACAAATTTTCAACCAAAGAGATAAATTTTTATTCAAAATTAGGAATCTTAAACTGAAATAGTTGAGTTTTTAGTAAATAGGAATTTTTTACAAAAAACGAAGATTCTTGAAAAAAATAGTTAAATTTTCCACGAAAAAAATGAATTTTTAACTAGAATGATATATCTTCAACTGAAATAGTTAAATTTTCAGTAAATATACATTTCTAGAAAAAAAAATTCTGAAACAAGGTAGTTAAATTTTCAACCAAAGTGATAAATTTTTAACTGAAATTAGATATCTTTAACTGGAATAGTTAAAATTTTAGTAAAAATTATTTTCCCATGAAAAACAGATTCTTAAACAAATTAGTGGAATTTTCAACCAACGAGATTAATTTTTAACTAAAATGATGAATCTTCAACTGAAATAATTGATTCTTTAGTAAATATTAATTTTCCACAAAAAAATTATACTTAAAAACAAAATATTATATTCTTGACCAAAGAGATAAATTTTCAACTAAAATTATGAATCTTTAACCGAAATAGTTTAATTTTCAGTAAAAATTAATTCTCCACAAAAAACATATTCTTCACAAGATAGTTACACTTTCAACCAAAGAGATGGATTTCCAACTAAAATGAGGAATCTTCTACTGGAATAGTTTAATTTTTAATATAAATTAAATTCCCACAAGTAACAAATATTCTTAAACAAAATAGTGAAATTTTAAACAAAGAAATTAATTTGCAACTAAAATGATAAATGTTCAACTGGAATTGTTGAATTTTCAGTAAATATCAATTTCCCACACAAAATTGATAAAAATTAAAGACTCTTAAACAAAATAGTTAAATTTTCAAACAAAAAAATTTTCAACCTAAGAGATGAATTTTTTACTAAAATGATTAATCTTTCACTGGAATAGTTTATTTTTTAATAAAAGTTAATCAATTTCCCACAAAAAACCAATAAGAATTAAAGACTCTTAAACAAAACAGTTGAATTTTTAAACAAAAAAATTTTTAACCAAAGAAATGAATTTTTAACTAAAATTAGGAATGTTCAACTAGAAATGTTAAATTTTTGGTAAATCCCACAAAAAAGTTCCTCAAGCAAAATAATTACACTTTTAATTAAACAGATGAACTTCAACTAAAATAAATAATCTTTAGCCGGGAATGTTGAATTTTTTGGAAATAATAATTTCTCACAAAAAAAGTATTCTAAAACAAAATAGTTACATCTTCAACCAAAGAGATGAATTCTTAAGTAAAATAATGAATCCTAACTGGAATAGTAAGATTTTCAGTAAAAATTGATTTTCCTTAAAAAAAAAGATTCGTTAACAAAATAGTTACATTTTTCAACAGAGATATAAATTTTTTAATAAAAATATGAATCTTCAACTGGAATAGTTAAATTATTAGTGAAAATTAATTTCAGAAAGGCATATTTTTACCCATATAGTTACATTTTAACCAAAGAGATGAATTTTCAGCTAAAATAATGAATCTTCAACTAAAACAGTTGAATTTTTAATAAAAATTAATTTTCCCTAAAAAAAAATTCTTAAACAAGAAAAGGTTATAATTTTAACCAAAAAATAAATTTTCAATTAAAGGAATGAATTTTCAACCAAAATGAGGAATTTTTAGCTAAAATAATTGAATTTTTAGTAAATAATAATTTCCAGACAAAAAAAAATTTCTCAATAAAATAGTTATACTTTAAATTAAATAGATAAATTTTTAAGTGGAAAGATAAATCTTTAATTGGGATAGTTGATCTTTCAGTAAAAATCAATTTTTCACAGAAAAAAAAAAAAATATTTTTAACTAAAGTGAGAAATTTTCAACTAAGATTATAAATTTTCAACTCTAATAGTTGAATTTTTAGAAGATATAAATTTCTCATAGGAAATCAATAAAAATTGAAGATTTTTTAAATTAAATAGTTAAATTTTCAATTACAAAGATGAATTTCCAAATAAAATGATAAATCTTTAAATGAATTATTTGAATTTTTAATCAAAATTATTTAAAAAAAAAAAAAAAAAAATTTAAAGAAAATAGTTAAATTTGTAAATAAAAAGATGGTTTTTTAATTAATATAATAAACCTTTAATTGAAAAAGTTTAATTATTAGTATATATGAATTAAAAAAAAAAGATTATCAAATAAAATATTTGAATTTTCAACTAAAAAGATGAAATTTCAACTTGAATTAGAAATCTCTTACTGAAAGAGTTATATTTCCAGTAAAAATTAATTTTCCACCTTGAAACAACGATTTTTTACTAAATGGTTGAATTTTCAACCAAGAAATGAATTTTTAACTTAAATAATAAATCTTTAATTACAATAGTTGATTTTTTAGTAAATATTAATTTCCTAGCAAAAAAGTTTTTTAAATAAAAAAGTCACATTTTTTATTAGAGAGATAAATTTTTAACAAAAATTACAAATTTTCAACTGGAATAGTTGAATTCTCAGTAAAAATTAATTTCCCAAACAAAGATTTTTCAACGATTTAATTATATTCAAAAAAAAGAGGTGAATTTTCAACTAAAATTATAAATCTTCAACTGGAATAGTTTAATTTTCAGTAGATATTGATTTCTCACGAAAAATTAATAAAAATTAAAGATTCGTAAACAAAATAGTTACATTTTTAACCAAAAAGATGAATTTCACTATAATTATAAATCTTTAACTAGAATAGTTGGATTTTTGAAAGATATAAATTTCTCAAAAAATTAATAAAAATGAAAGATTTTCAACCAAAATAGTTTGATTTTCCACTAAAGAGACGAATTTTTAACTAAAATGATAAATCGTATATTAAATAGTTGGATTTTTAGAAAAAATTAATTTTTACAAAAAAAAATATTCTTAATAAAATATTCACATTTTTAACCAAAGAGATGAATTTTGAATTAAAATTAAGAATCTTTAACTGAAATAGTTAAACTTACATTAAATTTCAGAAAAAAATTCTTTAACAAAATAATTACATTTTCAAGCAAAGAGATGAATTTTTAACTCAAATTAGGAATCTTCAACTGCAATAGTTGAATTTTGACGAAAGGGATCAATTTTTAACTAAAATAAGGAACTTTCAATTGAATAGTTAAATTTTCAGTAAAAATTAATTTTCCACAAAAAAAAAGAATCTGAACAAGATAGTTACATTTTCAATCAGAGATTAATTTTCAACTAAAATTATGAATCTTCAACTAAAATAGTTAAATTTTTAATACAAATTAATTTGACACAAGAAACTAAGATTTTTAAACATAATAGTTAAATTTTTCACCAAACAGATGAATTTTCAAATAAAATAATGAATCTTCAACTCATATAGTTGAATTTTCAGTAAATATAAATTTCCCCAAAAAAGATTCTTGAACAAAATAGTTACATTTCAACCAAAGAAATGATTCAAATAAAATTGGATATCTTCGACTGGAATGTTTAAATTTCCAGTAAAATTGATTTTTCACCTAAAAACAACGATTATTTAACTTAATGGAAAAGTTTAAACCACAGGGATGAATTTTCAACTAAAATGATGAATCTTCAACTTGAATAGTGGAATTTTTGATAAATATTCATTTTCCACGAAACAGATTATTTAACAAAATAGTTACATTTTCAAAAAAAAAAAATGGATTTTCAAATGAAAGGATGAATCTGCAACTGGAATAGTTAAGTTTCCAAAAAATGTAAATTTTCAAAAAAAAAAAAAATTCTTAAAGAAAATAGTTAAATTTTCAACCACAAGAAATTTTCCTGAATAAAATATTTCTATTTTTGATTAAAGAGATGAATTTTTAACTAATATAAGGAATCTTAACTAAAATAGTTGAATTTTAAGTAAAAAATAATTTCTCACATCATAAGAAAATAAAGCTGACTTGAACCAAAAAAGACGATTAAAAAAAACATTTGACTATCAAAACAAAATTGATGATTATTGACAAAATTGATGATTATTACTAAAATTGTTTAATTTTCAACAAAGCACAATAATTTTCAACTGAATAATAATATTTTTTAATAAAAACGTGAATTTTTAACCAAAAAGATGAATTTTTTACAGAAAAACAAGAATTTTCAACTAAAAAAGATTAATTTTCTATCAAAAATTGAATAGTTAAATTCTCAATTTTAAAATTAATTTCAAAGAAAAGCTCTTAAATTGTAGGTAAAAATTAAATTTACACTGAAAAAACAAAGATTTTTCAACACAATAGTTAAATTTTTAACTAATGATACAAATTCTTAATTAAAATGATAAATCTTCAACTAAAGTAGTTATATTTTTAGTAAAAATTAATGAAGAAGACGAATTTTTAACAAAACAGTTGACTTTTCGACAAACATGACTAATTTTTAATAAAGTTAATTGATTTTCAATGAAAAAAATTGACTACTAAAAACAAAAATTTTTAATTGAGTGGATTAATTTCCTATGGAAAAAGGTAAGTTTTTATCCAGAAAATTTTAAACGAGCGTATTAATTTTTAACCAAGAATGTAAACTTTCTACCAAAGACAAATTCCGTAAATAAAAAAAAAAATAATAATAATTAGTTAACCAAACAGGTGAATTTTTTATTAGGCAGATTGATTTTTCACAAAATAATTAAATTTTCAACAAAAAATATGAATTTTAATTGAAAAGATAATTTTAAATAAATCAAAAAAATGAATTTTCAAATAAAAGATTAATTTTCTACCGAAAACGTTGAATTTTTAAGAAGATAAATAAATATTCAAGTAAGAAAGGTCAATTTTTGAACAAAAATTAAATAGTTTGATTTTCAGGTAAGAAAATTAATTTTTAATAAAAAAAGAAATTTTCGAAAAAGTTGTTAAAAACTATTTGGACTACCTATGTCAATTACTCTGGTTGGTTATGACACCAACATGATATAAAAAATTAAACAACCAGAAATAACAAAGTTTCTAACACGGGTCCCTATTCTAACCTACCGCTAAAGGGGGACGGCTCCTCTGGAGCCACGCTACCGGAAGCGGTGAAGAACACTAGCATCGATGACAACAATCAAGTTACCGCGATTGAAGAAAATGTAAAACTACTAATGGACATCAAAATTAACGGGACGGAGCACAACCTGCTTGGTCTGGCAACAAGTAAGTAAGGGGCACGTCGCACACCGCGCATGCTCTCCCTACTCCTTCATTGCGCTTACCGTGATTGGTCTGTTGCGTGAATGATAGTTTTTAGTTTTAGATGGTTGCAACTAAGGACCCTCTAGAAAAGGACGCAAGAATGTTCCCCCACCACTAGCCCCCAGATACGTTCCGGGATAGGAAGTCTTCATACCACTTTAGCGCGCGCACCTCATCGACAAAAGCTATATCTTGTACTGTATCCCCACTATATCCCCACTATCAGCGCCCATCAGATTTATCCTGGATCGTGTCTCGACCAATCCGTGATTACTTGGTAGACCGTCGCGTCTTTTTCTAGAGGGTCCTCAGTTCCAACTACCTTTATGAACTAAAGTCGTCCCTGGCGCCCTCCGATCAGGTGGGGATAACCCCTCCTGATATACCAAGTCAACCCGCTCGTCTAAGAGGGGACTTCGTGCTTCGTTTAGTTAATTTGTATGTCCGTCAGGCTACTCATGTGTGGCTTTAGATGTTGCA
>JAUELO010403776.1:0-14308 GCA_032357855.1 Amphibolips quercusostensackenii | reverse complement strand
CTAATGGGAAAAAAGAAAAATAGATTTAAAAAAAGGGTCTAGTGATTTTTTTCTTACTGATCATGAAGCAGTTGTAATGCATGCCAGAAATAAAAACAAAAAATGAAATAATAAAAATTCATAAACGAAAATATTAGCTTTATTTATCAGCAAAAGAGAAGATTAAATTGTTAGCAAATGTATTATTATTAAGTCGATGATAATTTATTTTGTCATATTTCGATATGTTCATATGGCATTTTGTAATTATTTCAAAATTCAGAAATCATTGTCATAACATAGTTTCAAAAAAAACTTGTTGTTATGATAAGATGAACGTCTACTTTCTTGTAATCATCCACATAATCCACCTACACCTTATATCTACCGCTCACACTTATCGCATTGCCTTCCTCGCTTTTCCTCGCCTCGCACGCACATCTCTACTTTTTCGCTTTGCTTCGCATTGTAAAACTCTGCCTTCGCGCTAATACCTATCTACTATCTGAAATATTTACAGTTTACTTATATCTACTTCCTTTTCTATTTACAATCCTTTTTTCTACATCTTACCCAACACATCCGTCACCCATAATACTGCCCTTCTGTCCCCCCCCTTTCATGCATCAATACCACTGTGCTTATCCCACTTCTTTCCACTTCCACGCACGCCTCGAAGCAGTGCTTAACTCTTGCGTCACCCTTCCCGCACACTTTACACATCCTCTTCTCCCTAGCAAGCCAGCACCTATTAAACCTATTAAACTCCTACCCGCCCTTAAGCCCACCTGCGGCTCCAGCAATAAACATTTTCCCTCGACATCTTTCCACAGCCTTTTAGCCACCGCCATCGCGTATACTTTGTACGCCGTATTTATAAGCGTGATCCCTTAATCATTTTTCCGCCATCCCTATCTCTATTTGCATACAGTGTCAATATCAACCCCTCTCTCCACCCTCTCGGAAATCCCTTCCCCACTATACTTTCTTCACTACCTCCTTCAAGCCCCCCTTAACCTCTTGTTTACTTAACATTCTCGCTTCGTTCTGTACCCCGTCTAACCCTGCTGTCGTTGACCTTCCTAACTTCCTCATCTGTTTCTCTAGCCCCTCGTCATTCAACTCCTCCACCTTCGCCTCATTTGTTCTTCTACTCCCATTATCTTTCTTCCTTAAATCTAAGCCCTGAAATGATTCTTTAAAAAACTTCCTCCACTTTTCACTCTATATCTTCTTGCTCATCCCCACTCTATGCTTCCTAAACTTATTTACTATCTTCCACACTCCCCCCTGTGTTTTAACACGTGCTAAGTTCTTTTCCAGATCTTTCTTCTCTTTCTGTTCTTTCTTCTTACACATCAATCTAAACCTCTTCCTCATTTCTACGTCCTCCTCCCTATCCTACAACGGTTTCACCATTTCTTTCTTCTTCTTTCTAAATACCTTCTTCTGCACACACCTTTCACTTTTTCTTTCAATCGCCGCGCCCTTACATATTCATGACTACAAAGTCTATCAACGATACCCCTACCTTACTTACATATGTGTATTCTCCGTTTTCGTCCCCTGTTGCCATACTATTCGCCACCGCCCAGCCTTTATCCTCCATCCAGTTCCCTAGAATCTTCCCCTCCTTATTTATTCTCTTATCCTTTGATTTTCTTTTGAATCATTTTCCCTATTATTATTATATATTATTATATCCACGAGCCCTCACTTTTCTCTTCACTCTGAGCGCCTCCTGGAGCCTCCACCTATACCCTCTTGGCAGCTTTGGCTCTATTCTATCCTATTCCCTTCTTACTACAAACGTCTAGATTACTCTCACAACATCAAATTCCTGGATATAACTACAGAACTTCTTATCTTCTTTCTTTACGCCTGCTACACTCCAGTGCAGCACCTTTGCTACTTCTCAACCCTGCTTCACCCCCACATTCCTACTTACTACGCACAAATTCCCCTGCGCTTCCTTTAGCACCTCTTTCTCCTCGTTCCACACCCACATTTTCTTATCTGCTTTTACTTTCCAAAGCCCTGCCTTTAACGCTTTCCCTTCACTTCTCTCCGCCCTTTTTATTACTACGCTTTTCCAATTTCTCTTCCATCATATTCTCCACCCTTTCCCAAATATCTTTCTGCTCGCCCTTCCCTCTGCCACCTACTTTCATGTCTGACCTGCTCTTCCCCTTTTTAAGCTTTTACCAGTCCTTTTCTTCCAGTACCTAATCTTCTCTTCCATATATTTCTTTTTAACTTCTTTGGCCATCCCTATCGAAACCACCCTCTATCTTTCTAGGCCTTCTATTTTCTCCCTCAGCTCTTTCAGCTCCTTCACCTATTTCTCGTCTCTAATTCTTATGTCCTTACTGATACCATTGATCTGTTCCTTAGTCTTCCTGCCGTCCTTTCTCAGTCCACTAAACTGTCGACGCGCCGATCGACATCGGGTCATGCACTGTTGTCTGTCGTGACGTGTAGAAAATTTCGTCTCCGTCAACTTCACTACTAGCACTATTATCACTCTCGCTGACCACCTCCCGCTCTTTCACGTCCCGCTGTTCCGTCGGTAACTTAAATCTCTCTATATAATTCCTTCTGCCACCGACAGATGTCTCTGAGAACTGCCGCCGCGTACCGCTTTAACTTTTCCCTTCATTTAACTTTTTTAACCCCTCACAGCTCCTGCAGACACCCCTTTCTCTCTCTTTACATCATCCAACTTCACGCGAACCTCCCTTGCCCCCTCGCAGGCCCAAACTTTCTGTCCACAAAATCCCCTACTCCCTTGCTAAACTAACCTCACTTAACCTATTTAATCAAATCCCACTTCACAACTACACAAAAAATTAATTTTTATCTCCATAATTCACGCCACACAAGCCTACTCACTTTCTCGACTTCCACCCTTACACTTCACTCACACCTTCCACACGAATTCCGTGAAATCCTTTTACCACCTGTCATTGAAGACGTTGAGTGCCCAGCGACCTATTATTTGTTAATGAAAGTTCTACGGACACGACACCTTTTTGATATTAGATTCAAAAATATAACTATGTAAAGTTTAACTTTAAATTTTTCCAGCATCTTTTTAAAATGATATACATATAATGAATTTTGTGTTTGGATAATTTTTGTGTAACCATATACACATAATAGAAAATATTTGGGCAGAAATTTCTCGTCATTACGAAAACAGTTGTAAATAACATTCAGATTATCGAAATATCCGTAAAACTAGAACTATGAAAATGATCAATTATTTTTCAGTATTTTTTAATTTTCAGTCAATCATAATTTTTCTTCCTCATATGATAACATTACAATTTCTTGATATTACGTCAAAAGTTTACCTGATTTTAGTATCTGCAAAATACTTTTAACAAATTTTTATTCAGATACACCCAAAAACTTTGAAATCCATTGAAATCCTTCAGCCAAATCATAAAATCTGTCGTGGCGGTTTTCTTACAAAAATGTTTGGAAAATCCGTTAATCTTTTTACATCCCTCAAAATCCATAGAAATCCCTAAAAAAATTCTTGAGATGACATTTGCTTCCATATATCTCTAAAGCTCTCTAAAAATCTGTTGGGATTCCTTGAAATCTTCCAAATATCACTGAAATCCTGGATCTCTTTTTTAAATCCCTTAAAATTTCCTAAACTCTTACAAAATTTTTTAAAAACCTTTAAAAAACTTCAAATCTCGTTATATTCATTGAAATTTTTCAAAATCTTCCTTCAACACTCTGAAATCCTTTGAAATACCTTAAAATTTATGACATCCATTATATTTTTTATTATTTCTAGTAATCCCACAAAAACGTATAAAATCTCGTAAAATGTCCTCAAATCTATAATGTCATTTATAATTTCTTAAAAAATAATAAAATCTTTAAAACACACTAAAATCCCGCGATATCCTAAGAATTAGATAAAACTCATCAAAATCCCTCAAAATCTTCTATATCTTTGTTAATTTTTGAAATCCTTTAAAATAACCATAAAATTTTGAAATTCCTTGACATTGTCAAAATCCGTTGCAATTCCTCAAATCTGGTAAAATGTCTTGAAATTTCCGAAATCCCTGAAGTCCGTA
The DNA here is from genome assembly GCA_032357855.1 of Amphibolips quercusostensackenii. Classification (NCBI taxonomy): domain Eukaryota; kingdom Metazoa; phylum Arthropoda; class Insecta; order Hymenoptera; family Cynipidae; genus Amphibolips; species Amphibolips quercusostensackenii. The sequence continues at coordinate 10,226 of JAUELO010403776.1, read as the reverse complement.
GAAATCTCTAGAAGTTTTCTGACATTTTATTTCTCTTTATTTATTACGGAAAGTTCTCTAGGCATTTTTTGGAATTCCATGAAATCTTTCGAATGTCACTGATATCCCGGATGCCTTTATAAAATCCTTTGAAATAAAATTAGCTATAAGAAAAATAATAAAATTCCGTGAAATCTTTAAAATCTTTTTAATTCCTGACACCTTAAGGAATCATTTGAAATTCCTCGGAAATATTTTTCATGATCATAAAAAACATCGAACTTTTGAGGCTGACATTTTTTCATTTAAAGTAATCAAAACTAAACTGCAAATCAAAGCATTTAAGTTGAACTTTTTTTATTTTAAGATTTTAAATTTAAAGCTTTAAACATTTTTAATTTAAAATTTGGTATTTAAACGCTGATTTATACAAGTGTAAGCTGGAAGCTTTTAATACTTTTTAATCAAACAACTAAAACTTAAATGCAGTCAAACTGCAAAATTTAAAATTATAAGTTTAAAAACATTCCCCCTTGTTTAAACAAAACATTTTTCGAATTTAAAAATAAATTATTTTTATTTTAAGTCGTTTTTAATTAATAACTGTTTAATTGTTATTTATACATTCAAAAGCCCTTTTGCTTTCAAATCAAACTCTTTTAAATTGCAATAATTATAATTATATTTTTGACAGTTTAAATTTATCACTTTGAAATTTTAATGATTTAAGGCTTTTCATTTTGAACAGTTCAGTTTCAAATTGTTTAGTTTATAATATTTGATTTATTATTGCTTGTTGTAGAAGAAGTTAAATACATATTACTGAATATTAAATAATTGTTTTTTTTTAAATTAAAAACTTTTAAATTTAGTGTATTAAAAATGAAATATTTTAGATTGAAATATTATTTGAATGCGATTTAAAATTGAATAAAAGCATTTAGTTGTGAATCCTTAATTTTAAGTTATTTATAAATTAAAACTAGTTTATACGGTTCTAATCAAAAGTTTACATTTGTTTCAGCAAGGCTTTCGAGTTGAAATAGATAAAATTGTTTAACATTAAAATCTAGAAATTGTTTAATTTTAAACTGTTTAAGAATCGCCTTGTAAAATAAATTATTGTTTAATTTTAAACGCTTTTAAATTCTTATTATTTAGGTTTTGAAATATTGTAAATTAGCTGGTTCCATAATTATAAGAGTTAACAATTAAATTTTAAATAGAGAAAAAGTTTAAATCGAACTTAGTACAAAATACATTACATCATTTGATATGAAATTTGTGTTTTCTGCAGGTGAAAAAATAAATTGCAAAAATTCCCGATAAAAAATTAATTAATTGTCATTTTCCGGCCCGGCGGCTACCTTGATAATTCTATAAAATTCCTTGGTATTTTTCAAAGGACAATATATTCTTTAAAATCCTTTGATATTTTTTCATTTCCATAAACCACCAAGAAAGGGGATAGAAGCGAGAAGGGAAACAGGCACGGTCCCTAAACGCGGAAGACTGCCCAACCTACATCAGCTCAACAAGCTTGGTAGCGCGGGCTCGAATAGGAGTTTGGATAAATGGCAAAAAAAATTAAGTGCAACTAACAGCGAAGGGAAAGACAAGAAAAAAAGAGAGGAAGTGGATGATGATTTAGAAAGGGACGAGGAGATCAAGAAAGTTAGGGTCGAACGGAAAACACCAAAAGGAGAAAGAGGGAATGAAATATGTTTGAAAATCTAGAAGCCCTCATAAAAGAGTTTGGAAAAAAACAAGGAAGAGTTTAAGTGATATGAATGGCCAAATGATTCGTCAGGGGAATGATTTAAGGGGGGGGGGGGTAAACAGCTTAGAAATCATCAATAGGCCCATGGTGAAGAAAACAGAGAGTGTGGAAGTAGTAAAAGAGAGTAATAAAAACATGCAAAATGAGAATAAAAGATTGAATAAGAGACTGAATGAGATTGAAAAAAGACTGGAAGGTCAAAAGAAAGCGTAAATTAAGAATAACATAGTAGTTAAGGGATTAAAAGTTGAGAGGAAAATTGGGGAAGCGGAAATCCAAAATCTTATGAGAGTTATTGAAGTTCAGGTAAGGGTATAAGGCGTTGAAAAAATAGAAAAAATAAAGGAAGGAAAAGAATGAATGTTTCTAGTAAAAGGAATAAAACAGAGGGATAAAGAGAAGAAAATGAAACTATAGTAAGAAAGATTATAATTAAAAAAGTCAAAATAGCGTTGGTATGTGTATATAGAAGTGATTGGAAGCGGAAGGTTGGAAAGTAATAAGAAGGTGGATGAAGAAAAAGAGGGATGAATTGGTTTTGATAGGAGGTCATTTGAATGCATGGACTGGCGAACAAGGAAGAGAGATTTGGAATGAAAAAAAGGAGGCCTATATAAGGAGCTGCAAACATAGGGAGAGGGACCGGAAGAAGAGGAAGCTACTAGACGTGAAAGGAGAAACAGGATGGTTTATATGTAATGGCAATATCAAAGAAGATGAGGAAGGAGAGATCACATATATAGTTAAGGGAGAAACAGTAATAGACTACATCTTGGCAAAAGAAAAAATGAGGAATATAATAAGGAGTATGAAGGTTGGATCTGAGATAGGGTCAGAGCACTTCTTGATAATAGCTACACTGAAAGGTGGCTTTAGTAAACGCAAAAGAGAAAAAAAGGAAAGAGAAGGAGAAAAGAGCACGAAAATGTGAGTCTGGGTGGAAAGTATATAAAAAAAGTTTAAACAAAAAATGGATAAGGAAAATGTTAGGTATGAAAAAGAATAAGAAGTGGAGTCTTTGATTTGAAAGGCTGAAAGGGTCAATTAAGAAGGTAAGGAAAGAGATAGGTTCAAAAGAAGGAAGAAAAGAGGGAAAGAGAGGCTGGTGGGATGAGGAATGCAGGCAAAGTAAAGAGAGAATGAAAGAGTGTATAAGAAAATGTAGGAAAGAGAAAATGGAGAAAGGGGAGTAAAACAGGAGAAGCAGAGAACATAAGAGGATGCTGGAAAGAAAAGGGCAAAATCGAAAGAAGAAATACAAGAAAGAAGTAGAAAAAGCGATCAAAGAAGGAAGCGTGTGGGATATGATAAATAGGGAAAGAGAAGGAGGGAGGGGCGTGAATGAAAAAATGAAGATGGATGAATGGATGGTTTATTTCAAGGTTCTGTTAGGCGAAGAGCAAAATATGATAAAGGGGGACAATAGAAGGATAGTACAAGAAGAAAAGGAGAAAAAGCACGAAATAACAAGGAAAAAAGTAGATGAGGCAATAGATACACTACAAAGAATTTAGGCGAAAGGGGACCATGGTATAGAGAATGAAGCGGTAAAGTATGGAGGAGAAGGGGTTAGGAAAGTGGTGTGGAAGATCTGCACCAAGGTTTAGAGAGGTGAAGGGTGGCCGGAAGTGTGGACGACAGGGTTAGTGGTATTGCTTGTCCAAAAAGGGGAGGGTAAGAAGGTAGAAGAGTGCAGAGGGACTATTTTAATGTCAGTGAAATATAAAATATATGCAGAAATTTTAAGAAAATGGTGAGAGAGTCAGATAAAAGAAAAAGAAAGTATCCCACACAATTAGACGATATTATTGGGAAAGAGATGGGGACTATGGATAACGTGTACGTACTCAGCTACTTGGTTAACAGAAATTTAGGGAAAAAGAAAGGGAAATTAGTTGCACTGTTTGTTGATTTTGAAGCAGCATTTGACTCAGTAAACAGAAAAATACTATGGCAGGCAATAAAAGGAAACGGAATAGATAAATGTTTAGTGGAGAGGATAAAAAAAAATTTTTACAGAAACCAGGATTAGGGTTCTGATGTGAAAGAAAAGGGGAGGTTTTCTGGACCAGAAGAGGTCTAAGGCAAAGGTACCCGCTGAGTCCGCTACTTTTTAATATGCACAATATGACTCAGTGCTGTAAGCAGATAATGAGAAGAAGATGAACCTAATGATAAGAATTTTCGAAAAGTATGTGGGAGTAAAAGACTTGACGGTGAACGTAGAGAAGACCAAGGTGATGTGCTAAAGAAATAAAAAGACTTAAATAGATTACGCTTAGAAGATGGACGGACAAATAGCGAAAATTGTAGAGGAATTCTGTTACTTAAGTTTTTGCTCTATTGCAGGTGGGGGAAACGAGGTGCAGGTGAGTCAAAGAATCGAATGTGCGAGTAAAGTAATAGGCCCACTATGAGGTATAGGAAAGAGAAGGTTCAATGACGATCGAAGGATGAGGGTTTGGTTCTTTGATGCTTTAGTTTAAGCGGTTTTGTGTTATAAAGTGGAGATCTGGGGATGGAAGGAACATAAGAAAGTGTAAAGCATGCTTGGGGGATTTTTGAGGTAGGTAATGAGGTTTAGTTGGAGTTGCTCAGAATACATGATAAGGGAAGAGTTAGGAAGAAGGAAAAGGTAACTAGACAAATTAAGAGAGCCGGATGTTTGAAGAGAAGCTAAAAATGGGAGAGTAGAGCAGAATAGCACAAGTATGTTTGGGCAAAATTCGAATCAAGAAGACGAGAGGTAATTTGGGAAATTTGAAATGGAAGAAAGAAAGATAAAAAATAAGGAGGGCTTGCGATATAAAAGAAGAGATATTGAAGTGTCAGGACATAGAGTTACAGCTATTTGTAAGAGAAGGAGAAGAGAGATGGAGAAAGATTATGGCTTCGAGGTACAATAGATGGTACATGATGGTAAAAGAGGTGACGGAACCAGAATATTTGCAAGCAGTAAGAAAGGAAAATAAATGAAGTAGGGTGATACGGTTTAGAATGGAAGAAGGAGTAAGAGCCTGCAGATATTGGACGGAAGAAGAGGAGAAATTGTGCAGAGTATGTGGTTACGAAATAGATTCATGGGCACATGTATTAGAAAGTTGTACAGGAGAGGAAGATGGACTGTTGAGTGTGAATGAATGTATAAGGTGGATTTTTAATGGCAGTGGACAGGAAGATCAAAGAGAAAGCAAGGGAACAGGGCTAAGCCAAACGCTTAATCCTATTAAAGAAAAGTAAATAGCAAAAACTTAATTTTTTTAAATAGTTGACAAATATTTTTACAGCAAGAGGAAGTGGAAGCCCTGGAAGATCGCTTATTTGTAGAATTAGTATCGTTATTGTTATACCTGTTATTTTTAAGTAAGCTGAAACATTAGAAAATAAGTAATGATTAAGTTAGATTGAGGATTGAATGTAAACATATGTACAGGAAGCGGAGGCCCTTAAACCCGCTGAAGGGAGAGATTGAATACATAGAGTCACAGATGATTTTGAAATTAAATTTTGAAGATTTTGAAGGTGTTTTGGAACTTTTAAGATATATGCATTTTTATCTTAAGATTTCGGGAAAAATTTTTGTTAATTTTTTTCAATTAATTTAGAGAAAACATTAAGAAATATTTAAAAGATTTTCAATGATTTTCTGAAATTTCAAAAAAGAATGTAAAAGATTTTAGAAAAAATGTTTCAATGTTAAAAGATTGATAAAATTTTTTAAAAAATCCAATGAGTTTAAGAGATATTTAGAAGTTTTAAAAGGATACAAAGATAATTTTATTTGTGAAAAATGTAGATTTTTTTAATTTCGAGCAAAAAATTGTTAAGCTTTTTAAAAATTTGTAGAAGTTTCCATAAAATAAAGAAATTTTCTTAAGATTTCTCGGAAAATTGTTAATAATTTTTTTATTTCACAACACTCATTTTAAGAGAATATTTCAAAATAATTTTAAAGATTTTAGAAGTTTTACAAAACAATCAAGAAAGAATGTGACACAATTTAAGGCGATTTTTTTAACTTTGCAGAATTTTTTCAAAATTTTATGAAAAACTCGAATGATTTTAAAACATATTTAGAAGTTTTTTAATTTTCTTTTAATAAAAAGAAGCTGTAGATTTTTAATGATTTCGAAATAAAATGTCAATTTTTAAATTAATTCTTTATTTTTAAACATTAGTTTTAATAGAATATTAAAAAATACTATAGAACATGGCCGTAGCCACAGGTAATAAAATTTCTGTACCAGTAGCCGGATTTTTTCGGTAAAAATTGTCCCTTTCCCACCTGTAAGAATAATGAAATATCTATGTATTAATATAAATATATAAGTGGAATATAAATATAATAAAAGTAAATAAAACATAACAAAAGATTCTTAAAATTGACAGAAATGAATCCTCAAGACTTTAAAACAATGTTAGTATCTTCAAAAATCTTTCTGAAAGTTCTCGAGAAACCTTGGAAAATTATATTTATATAAAAAAAATAATTAAATAAACAAAGAAAATTTTAAAAAAATTATTTGAAATTTTTATTTTGTATTAATTTCGTATTCTTCAATTTATAATTTGCCTAGAATTTTCTCGAGTCAAATTATGAATTAAATTATAATTAAATTTATAATTTAACTATTGGGTGAAGAATTCCACTCACGTTGGAAAGTCGTCTTTTTTGGTTGAATTAAACTTTCTGGATTGAAAATTAAAATCTTTTTTGGGTGAATTATCAATGACTTTGTTAAAAATTTATTTTTTTTTGGTCGAAAATAAATTTTTTTAGCTGAAAATCTAACCAGTCCAGTTGAATAGACCATCATTTTAGATGAAAATCTATCACATTGTTTGAAAATGTAATTTTTTTTTATAATTTTTTTTTCTAATAAAAATTATTTTATCTACAAATTTGTTAATTATCATTTATTGATAGGACGCGCAGTTTTTGTTTAATTCGTAAAAAAAAACATTTGAGATAAAAAAAAAGGTTTTGGGAAAACGACACAAGCTGCGAAAAAAATAAATTCTCAAAATTTGTTCACATAAAAAAGGGCTACAAATTTTTAATTATTTTTTTATATCATGCAAAGTTTTTGTTTTAATAGTAAAAAATAATGTTAACAATGAAAAAATTTAATTTTTAGAAAAACGACGCTAGTAAAAAACATGTATATTTTGTTTAGAAAACACTAAACATTTTTAAGAAAATTGTAATAATTGATTTTGCTCAACTTTTCTGTTTTTTAACGGAATTGTGCAAATAATTGAAATGTAATGTATATGTGTATCAAATTACTTGAAAATGTATGTTCATTTTTTAATTTTAAAAATGTTCGTGAGTTTAAGGTTAATTGTTATTTTAGTTGATAATCATTTCCAGTTTTTATATTTATTCGTTGATATATCATTTAACTTTTTACTTGCATAAATACACAGATAACAATCGTGCGGGACACAATACACACACGACATGCGAGGCACGCAGTGCGTGCAAGGTGCGAGACATATGCTTTGCACTTCTTCAGAGGCACGACAGTGCGAGGCATATTTTTGGCACTTCATAAGAGTCACATTTTTAACAAATATAATAACAGTTAATAATACTATAAGACTGCAGCATTAGTATTTATTTATTTTCAATATTAAAAAACTTGTTTTCTAATTTTTTTCCATACAGATTTATATACCCTTGGTAAAATTTGATTTAAATATCTTACAAAACACTATGATAAATAAAAAGAGCTTCAAATTATGTTTCTTAACATTATATATTTTAACAACAGAAGTATTTTATTCCATGAATAGATAATAAATTCTACTATTATAATTAAACAAAGATGCTGCTACGTGATTTTTTATGAAAAAAAATATTTTTATGTTTTATTTCTTAAGCTGCGATTAAGTTTGCAAGAATTATAAGAAACAGAAACGTACGGTACTAAAAAATGCGAGCCGCAATGCTTGTACAGCTATAAACATGCGCAACTAGCGATCTGTAATTGATATTTTCAGCAGGACTTATAGTGCAATGATGGTGCATTTATACCTCTGTCAGTTCAAACAGTGCAAGCGCAAAAGTGCATAAGATTGCGGAAATCAATTTAAAATCTTATAATAAGCTAATTGTGTTTCATAAAATAAACTTGAATTTAAATTGACGATGCGCGTTATACGTCACGCGCAGCTGAGTTTTTCTGGCCTAGTAACTTCCCGCCATCGGACATCAGCTATTGATTTCTTGTCACTACGAAATAATTGTTTTTAAAGGCTTGATTTTCAGATTAAACTGCTTGAGAAATAGATTTCAGTATCACAATTTCGATTTCTGAGAAGCTGTGATATTTTTATTGTCCTAAGGTACTTTAGAGAGTTTGATTCTTGATTGATACTAGCCATTTATATACTTCATGAGCAAAACTGTACAAAATAGAATGTATAATATATAATTTCGCATATATATGTAAAAATTAATATTTTTACTACTAGAGGGATTGTTCCAACAAAGTCTATTCGTTATCAGATTTGTGCTAGTTGCTTAAGAGCGTTACAGCCATTAGGTTATAACCTCAAAATAGAATTGTCCTCATTTTACTTTGTATGTATAAATAATAGATTCACATCATTGTAAGATACTCAGGACCTACTCGTATTTCAAATCAAGTCTGTATTTGGAGTGAAATATTGGCTAATTTCAATACTTTTTGAGTAAAACCATTTTTTCGCTTCCAACCCGATCATTCGGAAAATCATTTTGCAAAAAAAAATATGAAAATTAGCCTATTTTAACTACGAATACATACTTATTTTTGAATAAAAACAAGTTCTAAGTATCTAACAAGCATGCATTTCTAGTATATATTTATAATGTAAAATGGTCCAAATCAATTTAGAAATTTCAATGTGTTTCTATTTTTTTTTAATAAAGGTTTTGTTAATGTATCTTATTTTATTAATTTTAATTCTTATATACAAATATAAAAAGATTATTCATAATTAATGAGCTCGCACTTTGTGGTTGCACCGTGTCATCATGCGTGCAACTCGCACGACGTGCGACCTATCTACAATGCATATGCTGACGCTGTTGTATGACATCATGAGCTCAGGGCGAGTGAAAAAATACACACGCGTGCATCCAGAATGCGCGCACTGTGTAAACATTTTGTTTTCTGTGTGAAAAGCTTACATTTATAACAATACTACACTATATCAATTAAAGATTTCATTAATGTTATATTAGGGTGGTCCAAAAATTCGACTTTAGATTTTTCGTTCACAATTTGTTCGTTTTACGGAAAACAAAATTTAATTTTTCCGAAAAAATTGAAAAAAGAAGTACTTGTTATTCACTTTTCGTAAGATAAAGCTTAGTCAATAAATGAACTTTAGTTTTGACACCCCTAACCTACCTGCATTGTGCTCGGAAAGTGGTCCAAAAAATCAAAAATAGCAGTTTTATTAAGAATTTATGCTAAAAACTGTATTTTTTTAATTTACTGAAATTTTATTATTTATATTCGACAATTCACAAGTTCCTTAGCATTCTTAACTAATTATCAATTGTTTAAGCAATATTTATTTGCTCAAACATTTTTTTAGCACGCGTATCGTAAAAAGTTATTTTTTTCGGAATAAATGATACAGTTCATGAATTTTAAAAATAATATCAAGAACCATTTCGAAACAAATTGACACAGCTTTTGAGCACACGTAGTATAAATTCATGATCTTGTTTATTCTGCGTTTTGTTGAATAAACAACAGTTTCAGAAAACAAGTGATGATGCTGTCAGTAATAATAACTGATAACGTAACAATTTATTAAACCTTCTAGCGTTAGCGTCACATACCTCATTGTAACATGTACATAAATCATAAAATGTATACAATTTTTACGCTTTGAAAGGGAAAATATCGATTTGCGAAATAAAAATATCTCAGAAAAATTTCGCAAAAATGAAGAACGCTCTCGGTACTTCTTTCTTCTGGTCAGTTGTGTTTCCTAGTTTTATTATTTAATATAATTTTTTAAATATTTTAATTCGACTTAGTTCTTTTCAGGATATTTTTATACAAGTAAGCTGAAGATTTGTAATTCCTATATTTTAAGATTTCATAAATAATTCTTTTCTATGACCCTTTAATATCATTTTTATCAATGGAAAAATTACTACTTACTTCAAGTACTACTTACTTTACTAACAACAATTTGTGTTATCGAAAAAATAGTATTTCATGATACTAGGATGCAAAAATGGCGTTTACCAACGAGTGTGATGTTTCCAGACCAAATCGACTGAGGCTCGGGCTGAGAAGATCACACCGGTTGATAGACGCCATTGCATCCTTGTGACATACAATATTTTTTGTAAAAAAGGCCACGAAAGTTTGTAAACGGTGAGTGAGTGAGTGAGTGAGTGAGTGAGTTAGTGAGTGAGTGAGTGAGTGAGTGAGTGAGTGAGTGAGTGAGTGAG